>NQII01008208.1:68457-81552 GCA_002778355.1 Clitarchus hookeri
CCCGGCTCCTTCGCGACATATTTACAGTTCGCACGTCGCGCACTTCAAGTCGGTCTAACGTGAGCTCGTCAAACGTCACGACCCCACACTGCCGAAAGTCACAAACGCTCTGTCCAACGACCAACTTATCGGTCACTATGTCAATGTCAATGAAGTCAACTTAAAACAAAAAAAAGTGGCGTAGTGGTTAGAATCTTGCCTCTCGCCTAGGCGAACCGGGATCGCTCCCCGGATTTCCGTACGTGGGCATCGTACCGGACGATGCCGCTGGTGGGTGGTTTTTCTCGGGGATCTCCCGTTTCCACCGCTCTGGCATTGAACCCTAGTAAAAAAAAAACTGCTTTTAGTGGCGTGGATAACCAAACTGCCGCAGAAACGATAATTTTCTGGTCACAGTGGCGAAGAGAGCTTCGTGTAGACTCGGCATTGTTCGTCTCCGAAACCCGAAGCTATAGGAAATACGACTCCGTATTTTGTATTTACGGAGTTAACTCCGTTTTTTCGTCATTACGGATCGCGTCTCCGTATATTTACTGTTTATATCAGCGTGTAGCGAAGAGTAGTAAAGAGTGAAGAGGTTTGAGCGGCTCATAACATCGGTATCTTGAGCCGATGATGGTGAAGCGACGTATGGAGTAGCGTTGGAATGCAAGGGCGGGAAAAACGGGAGATCCCCGAGAAAACCCACCGACCGGCGGCAACCTCCCTTCACGATTCCCATGTGCGAAAATCCGGATGCGACCCCGACCGGAATCGAACCCGGTTCGCCTTGGAGGGAGGCGAGAGCTCCAGCTGCTGCGCCACCGCGGCCCCAGCACAGAGTAGGTAAGTGCAGGAGACGAAATTCGTAGCGGTTCCTTTGATGTGGGCGTACCCATTCACTGATTGGCTACCGCGTGCTGAGAAAGATTCGTCATTGGCTGCGTTGCCTCCTGGAAAGCAGGATGCCAGGCGCTGATTGGCGAATGGTATCCCGACATGTTGCTGGCCGGGAACGCCATTTTAATGGCGTGTGTGTGGCTAGAGTTCGCGGTATTAGATGCTGTTTCGCCTCTGTATTCTTAAGTACTCTGTGACTGTAGTGCGCTACCAAGATGATCACCGTTCGATAATTAAATGAAAAATTATTGTTTTGGACATCCACGTTTCGATTTACTTCGCAAGACCCGCGGGATTAGGCACGTAGGTGTTCAATTAAAATATGTTTCCTCGGCTCGGCAGTCACATAATTTACCTAATTCAGCTTATACTTTTGTTGGCCGGATTTATGTACGAGATATTACACAAATACTTTTCTGTGGATGTAAATGTTGTCAGTTCCATCGCTGTGATTACTGTGGCTCAATTGTCGTAAAAGAAGTTGATCGAAACCCCGCAGCCTCCCGCGCCATAGTCTCGCACGCGCGCTCGCAGCTCCTATGAATACCGACCGACGAGGTAGCGTCGTCGGTAGCGTGCAGGTGATGTGCGTCCAACGGTAACGATGCGTCGCGCGAATTTGACGCAGCTAACAGCACTTGTTCAAGGGCTGTTGAAAAACGAAGGAGGATTTAAATAAATAGATACAGCATTGACCAGAAGGGGCAGAGAGAGAGAGAGAGAGAGAGAGAGAGAGAGAGAGAGAGAGAGAGTAAGATATATATATTCAAAAATGCTTGTCTACCATGTGCACCAATCGGTGTTCGGGCACTCGGTAGGTTTTCGGTTCGTAGGCACCACGAGCCGTACCTAGGACACGTCTCTAAAGATGGCGACGTGTAACTCTAGGATGCACCGAGCTCTTGAGCCACATACCTGGGGAGCCAATAGCAACGCAGTACTTCGGGATCAGCTTACCACCGTCTGTAGCAGACGTAAGTAACTGGCAAATGGATCACACGCTCGTAATGAAATACAACATATGCCGCACTCAAATTTTGCAAATAATTGTGGTTACCACATACAATCCTTTAAAAATGCTTTGAGCGCGACAAGAAAAAAAAAATGTGCGAAATTTTTTAACATTCAGAAAAGTACGTAAGGGGAATAATACAGCAGTATCCATTACGTCTTTCTTTTATAAAGTAAGTTAACAATTTTTAAATTCTGAAAACATCACTCTTACTGTCATAACAACAGTTGATTTTTTCATAAAATGAGAGTGCCTATCAAAAAAACTACATAAACACACACAGTTGAATATTTTTAAAATTACATGACAATAATAAATAGATCCAAGTTCGCAACAGATTACTTGGATCCTACTTCATCATTCTTGTGTACACGTTGTATTTCATTAGCGTAAAATGTTTACTTCATTTGCAAATGCAAGGACTGTATCTGTCATCCGAGTAAAAGGTTTCTGGTTCAAGCAAGCGTACACTTCAACACAAGCCGCAGTAGTGGAAATTAATCGCACCAGTGGTGCGCCAGGGAAACTTATATAACACAATTATAAAACACCATGCCCAAGAATGTAACGTTTTTATCTGAAGGTTAAAAATACAATATCTCCTGTGCGTGATTGTTTTCCGTAGGCGTAACTCTATAGGTTCGTTTCTTTCAACCAAAAAAAGTGTAGCCCGTGTAGTTCAGTGCAGCTACACTAACTTTCTCTGTCAGTGCAGCTCGTAGAATAAAGACGACGCATCTTTAGTCTATGGTGCAGTTACACAGGCAAGGTTCAAAGAAACTACTTTTGGGCAACTCTCAGCGCCATTTCGTTGCACAATTGACAACACGTATTTTTGTGTGGCGGAGTTTTCTTTGTCTCGAGAGTACAGGTGAATTCGATTGATTTATTTTTATTACGTTGCATTATTTAGCATTCGTAAATCATATCATTAGCCTATAATCTGCAACATTATGTCTGCAGTATTCGAAATGCTTCACAAATATAACCCTATAATTTTATATTTACTGTTCAGTAAATTTAAAATAAAACATTCGCCAAAGTATCAAAGTAAATTCCAAATAAGTTCGCGCTAATTTGTACTGGTATTTCCATCAAAAAAGGCAACATGGAATATTAAATATTACATTAACTTTATATTGCCTTAAAATGTCTTATCCCTTATTTTCAGAAATGAAATTCCTTAAACCATAATGTACAATAATGTTACAGGTCTTCATATCGTTATGTAGCCTCAATAAATCAATAAACAAGTACCAAATTTAAAATTCGCGCATTTTTATTTGCACTGCACCAGTTACACTTCCTCAAAAGCTGGTGTAATTTTGTGATACACAAACCTGCCTGTGTATCTGCGCAAGGTTGAAAGAAACGACGATCTTAATAGCTGTGATGTCACATCCGGTTGCAAGAAACGACAGTTTTGGAGTTTTGCTTGCCGGTGTAGCCTGTGCAGTTGAAAGAAACGAACCTTACATTTCAACGCAAAACGGAGTCTTATTAGTCGTCACGTTTGAAAACAAAGCCGTTTTCAAAGTTATGTGTACTTAAAACATATAAAGAAATGCTCCGAAGTAATTATTAATATAATACACAGAACTTGTTGAAAAACTTGTCACTATTTTGAAAAATAATAGGTCCTAAAGTGCTGGCACACGAGGCAAGTTGTGTAATTGCACAAGATACTTCACCTGAATATCTCTTTGCATGATTCACCAAAAACACGTTCACTATCTTAGTGCCACTGATAAGACATAATTTATTTTCACCTTCATTGCCTTGGCACAAAATTTCGCCTATTTATTTAAACAGACAGGGCATTTCGTGACAGAGCCCGCACGAAACACGCCACAATGCCAGCAGAAGACACGAAATAAAAAAAATAGTAATAGTAAGAAAACTAAAACGTTTGGGAAAAGTTGCACTTTATCTGAAACATAAACACATTACAGTTTAAGCAAAGTGAACAGTTTAGAAGAGCGCATGCCTGATTCAAAACAACTAAAGTGTCCGAGTGATGCCACTTTACGAATACTTGCAAGAAGCATTCCACGTCCGAACAGCAATGCAGTTTCCGTATTCTCTACTGTAGTTTAAGTTGAGGTCAGATATTTGGGCGGTTCTTAGCCTAGAGGTCTTGGGAGCCGGTGAGGGTGAAATGGGGGTGAGAATGGAGCAGCGCCGGAATGCAAGGACGGGGGAAACGGGAGATCCCCGAGAAAACCCGCCAACCAGCGGCATCGTCCGGCACGATTCTCACTTTCGAAAATCCGGAGTAACCCGGCCGGGGATTGAATCCGGTTCGCTTTGGTGGGAGGCGAGCAGTCTAACCTCTCAACCACCGCGGCCCCTTGTAGTTTAAGTATCCGACTTACGTTTCTAACGTTTATTGTTTTATTGAAAATGGATAAAACAGCGTTTTCAAGACAGTTTATATATGAAAATTTGGTATAGGATATTTGAGTCGTATTAGAAAGTAAAGAACATTTTCATCTCAAACAGGCGTTTCCGGCAGAAATCAGCACGTTAGTTCAGTACCTGGCGCGTAGAAGCTTGATGATACGTGTCGCGCACACCTTGTACGCCCTTGGCGTTCTGCGTTTCTAAGACTCGGACGAGCGATATATGTCGTGGATGGTAGCCCCTTTTGTATTTTTCCATCGTACTGTTATAAAGAGAACGGATAAATACGAAAGGACTTCCAAGATTATCACTTATAATATCGGGGATAGGATGCAAACTGTTGGAATTCCGGTCGCCTTGCTGAGTGAACATGATTCCTTAGCGTACACGGCAACCTAGGACCCGCATAACGTAGTTTACCAGCCTCTAGGACACGGCATTGCCTGGGCATTTTACATACAGATCAGCATTTGAGAGGGCGCAAAACTTCTCCTGCTACATGAAGCACACACACGCCTTTTGCAAAACATCTTTGCATTATGTTTCTCTTTTTGCAAGCCAAATTAATACAATTTCGTCATGTCCACTGTGTGGGAAGCGACTGACTGAGTGTTCGTCGGTCCTAGAGTTATAACACAACCCGTAAGTAAGCTAAAACTGAAAGCCACGCCATGCAAATGGGTAGCACAGAAAATCGCATAAAGGGATTACATATAGCAGAATAAACGGGGATGTCGGATTCTGTAACAGACCATATTTTCTAAAGGATTCCTGACAGTAACAATGTTAAATTTGGTCCTGATCAGAAAAGGGATTTACTATCGTATAAGGGCCAGGCATTCATGCGAGCGTGTACGTGCGTGTGAAATGTGAGCGAAACGTGTCAACATTGGACCCTTGTTTTGTCACTTGTCAAAGGCAGGGGCTGGCAATGCCTTTGACACACACGAGCCTTTACCGGCAGCGCTTTGGGAGTTGAAAGCGATCAGATTCTGTCCCGTGAACAGACGGCGGTCTCTTCATAACGGATTAACGAAGAAAGCTATAGGGAACCTATGGGAGGTCATATAAATCCGGCTGAGCACCCAGAATAAGCTCTGGCGAATCTAGTGCTGCTACGACCTTGATGCCAGACGCTCCGTGCCTAAGTGGTTAGAGAGAGTACAACTATTACGTAGGTCGAGGTGCTTCCACGTGGACGGAGTGATTGCTTACTATTACACAGAAGGAAAGAGCGAGGGTCTGAAAAATTAAGGACTAGCGTGCAGGCAAATTATTGTGCTAAGATACCTGTATCGTTTCCGCTTTCACTCGCTCAATCAGACGTTTTTGTTCCGTTTGAGAAATGTCGACACTTGAGTCGTAGTCGAAGTGCTTTCAAATTGTGAAACTGACTCAGGATATTCAGGAGCTGGCGTTACGTCACAAATGGTAGGCTTCAGTAAAGGTGAACTCACACCCATCCATCGCGTCCGTCAGTCAGTCATCCGTCGGTTTAAGCGATTCACAACAATCCGTCGTCCACCAATCCTTCTGCACGGTAACATTTCAGTGCGACCTAATAACATCGATATCTTTCTTTAATTGGGAGATATATTTTGGTTGGAAATACATTTCCAAGAGAGAAATATATTGGGGAAATAATTTTTTTCAATTGATAAGAATTTATGCCGAATATTTTTACATTTAGAATTCGTGAATTTATCACCAAAGATGAATAAACACATATCCACCGCCTTGCATTTTATTTGAAAGTGCGTATTCGCGTCTACGGGATGTTCCCCAGGGACGAACAGCTTTAGCGTCAAGAATGTCGCGGCTGGGACTCGTCGCAATTCCACGCCGACTCCAGAGTACTTACCACTCCACAAATATCTAGAAATATCTGTTTATTTCTATCATATAATGTATCATTATTAAGTTTATTGCTCTCTAAAACTTGAAACCACTGACAAGCGAAACAGACTAAAAGAATAGGATATGAGTAGGTTAACACTGTATCTTCATTATTCTACGGACCATTTCGGGTTCCTTCCACATCCCAGCTTCTCTGAGCAGCTTGCGCCGTCTCTAATGGACGTCACTGTCGACGAGACGTTGCACCTTACACTCCACTTTCCTCAGCCAGCAGGGCTTCGTGGCCTAACCAGTAACGGGGACGGTCTGCTCAAATAATGAAAGAAATAAGTTTTAAATTTAAAAAAAGCAATTGTATATCAATTGGTTTAAAATTATTATTTTTTTACATTTATAAAGATAATTTTTAGTGCTCATGGTCCGATCATGCCGTATTTACGAATTGGAGTGGAATCGCGAGGAGGCTTCACACAACAGCTGATCACCCCTTGGAAACTCTTCCACGCTGATTCTGGAGACGGACGTCGACTGGCGATATCGAGAATGGCGTGTGAATAAAAAAAATCTATTGTAATTAGTGATTAGAATATTTTTGAAATAAACTATAATTTAACACCGAGGATGGCAAATGGCTAAGCGGGGTCAATGAAGTTTGAGTTGATTTCCGTTGTAAGGTACCATCCCAGCATTCGCTCGGAGTGATTTCGGGAAACCGTGGGAAACCGAAAATGGGTGGACCGGGACGCGGACCCAGGTCCTCCCGAATGCGAGTCCGAGCGGTATTTCCGCTGCCTCGTGTTCGGCGAGCACGTCGTCACATCTGACGTCACAGTTGGGGGGGTTGTCAAACAGCGGATTGTAGAAAACCAACCCTTACTTGGCGTCTGTAAAGAATGTTCAGGGCAAAGTCCGCGGTGATGTATCTAGTGGCTAGCCTACTCGCCTTCCACCTAAGAAAACCGGGTTCGAATCCAGGCGAGATTGCACCCGGATTTTCACACATGGTAATTGTGCAGGACGAAGCCGCTGGTCAGCGGGTTTTCCAGGGGTTCTCCCGTTTCCCCCGCCCCTGCATACCGGCGCGGTTCCATACCCCACTTCACCCTCGTCGGGTCTCAAGACCTCGATGTTAGGAGCCGCCCAAATCTCTCCACTCTCCATGTCCGGGGCGATCCTCGCCCGTGTGGTTGGAGACCAAAGAGGCGTCGACCCAACAATCGGTGTTCGGAGCGGCAAGGGACAGGCAGTGGAAACAGCTGTCGG
The DNA here is from genome assembly GCA_002778355.1 of Clitarchus hookeri. Taxonomy (NCBI): domain Eukaryota; kingdom Metazoa; phylum Arthropoda; class Insecta; order Phasmatodea; family Phasmatidae; genus Clitarchus; species Clitarchus hookeri. The sequence continues at coordinate 75,872 of NQII01008208.1, forward strand.
CGCATTGTCCCGAAGTACCCGCGGACAAGTGACGTCGCCTTGCTCGCACGAACACGCACGGTTGGAAAGCGGAGTGAAGGAACGTCGTGAGGCTTGTAGCTCGCGCCTGCAGTGCGTAGTGTCCGCGGCGGGCACGCACGACGCGCGGGGTCACGCACCCCACACTTCCAGTCGCGTGTCCTTGGGACCTCGCCCCCCGGCTGACGTCACCACGCGGAAGGGGACACTCTCCCCCGGCGCGGACCGGATCACGCCACTCCTTCCAGCGGGCGCTAAAAAATTACTTTTCAGGACTCCGACAAATGGCGTTACCTAAGATGTTGAGGTGGACATTTTGCAACATATAGTCTATTCACGGTTTCTTTCACACTTTTTAAACAAAAAATTTGAAAAACCACCTAATATATGACGTGCTTGGTGGTTTCCTAAATATGGCATTTATCAAAAGCATTAATATAGTATTAATATAGAAATACCTCATTTTTTGTTAAATTGAAATTTTAATTAACATTTTATGCATGAACTTCAATATTTCACTTATAATTAATATGAATTAAAACATGAAGAAAATAGGTGTGTTGGTAATGCCTAGTAAGAAATAGTTCTCATGCAAAATATTAATATACGACACTGCGCACGAATGCGGTGCGTTGTCCCTTTGGCGTAATTTCCTAGATTTAGTTAAGCTTTGTTTGCATTAGGCGGGGGAATATCCTAGAAGTAGAACTTAAGCAGGGCTTCAGAAAAGTTGGAACTATACACACACACACACACACACAAACACAGACCACCAATCACATTATTATGGCAACCCACTAGTATCCAGAGTAACCGCCCTTAGTAGCACGGACAGCAGCTAGACGAGTTGGCAGTGACTCAGTCAGGTGCTGATACGTCTCCACGGGTATCTGGAGCCATGCTGTTTGGGAGCCAGGGAAGAACTTTGAAGTCTTGATCACGCTCTTCCAGTCACGTGCGGACACTTCTAGCCGTGTGGCAAGGCGCATTATTATGCTGGAAGATCACATCCTCCCAAGGAAAGACAATCGTGATGTACGGGTGACCTGCGCAGCTAGGGTTAACATTCTACCCAGAAAACCCATTACACGTACTACAGCTGACATAACGTCAACCTCATACACACAGAGGTATACTGAACACCTTTCTCTCTCAGCCTATCATTATTTTGCATTCTATCGTTATTTTGCCACATTGTTGTGTGCTGTGCGTGTGGGAGTCGTCGTCAAGTTACGTTACAAATGGCATATTTATTCGTTATTAATATGCATGTAGCTGCCAAGACGATTTATAGGCCTATCACATTAAGACAAGCTTGAATATTTTCTCTCCGTAGAAATCAGGACCTTGATGTTTCGATCAGTCTCGCGACATCATTCTTTACACTTGCATTATCACGAAGTCACCTTCCACCAAGAGCTGTCTTAAGTGGTCCAAACAAACGGGAATCAGAAGGAATCATCTCCCGAGCGTAAGAAGGATGTGTTACGATGCTATGTGTTGCTGTGTAGTATGAGGTCTGGCATTATCGAGAAGAAGTGTAACACCTATGGGTAGAAGAACTCGCCTATTCCCGCTAATTGCCGTTATTAATCGTCGTAATATCGCCCCCTAGCTGTCGGCTGTGGTTCGTTTCTTCACGCTGCACAAAAACTCAAGGTTAAACTGACTTTCTGCATGTCACAATACAATGACCATGACATTTCCGGCCGTGAGTGCTGTTTTGATCTTCTCGGTGATGATATCACATGCTTACATTCTGTTACGACGATTTCCAGGTACGCATTTCCTACTTCTTTAGAGGCCTACATATGTATTAGAAATGAGGAAGTTAAGACATATTAGTGATGTTGTGGTAAACATTTTGGCGCCCAAAGTAAACATACTTTGCGGTTGTGGAGCTCCTCATGAATGATGTCAGAACATTGTTCGCCTGAGATTGTTACATCAAGGTAACGTCCTTTGTGCATTAACGTACTGTACGTATGATTATGACGTCTTAAAGAAATACCCAAGGGTTACACACACATTGGTAGGATACCAACATACCATCCCCTAGTGTCTCTATGTAGGGGATGATAGTACGCCACAACTGTTCGCAGGTTTCAGATCTTGGTTAAACAAAACATTATTAACAGAATGGCTCTTTGATCTCATGTAGGTTTCATTACTTTCCGGTAGAACCATTTGAAATATAGATATATAATGATGGCTACCTCCCTTACGAGTTACTGTACGACATTGTTCGTATAATGTTTTATATCCCATTTTGCATAGGGAATCACCTCACAGCGTTTGTACCTGTAGTTCAGGGCCATATGAATAATAGAGCACACGTTAACTGCTTTTCAAGGCTTGAGAGCTGGTCTAAACTACATTTAGTTATGATCCTATGCTTTAAAATGTATATACAGGTGTATCTTTGGACCCTCCTTCGGTCCATGTATTAGTTAGGCCCTTTTGGAGAAAAATCTGTACAGTACAGTTTTCTGGCCCTGGCTGTACAGCGGTTTCATTTTACGAGGTTATCGCTGTTCACTAGTATCCGCCATTTTAAAACGCCAAGTCAGTAAAAAGTTGTTTTGGCTGGACATTACTTTAATGCCGCAGTACACAAAATATTTTCTTTTTCCTGTATTTTTAGAATAATATATCACTTGGTTGCGGCAACCATTACTTAGAGGCTTTATTAACACAAACGCTTCAACGGTATATTTGCGTTTGGCTACAGTAATATAAGACTTCGTAAATTATTAACATTAAAAGCTTTGTAACAACATTATTAATTGTAATACAGCATAAACGTTTAAAGAAATGTCTCAATAGTAATTTTTCCGTTGCAACAACATAGGAGTTTTTTCTGTGCGTAGGAAACCAAATGACAGAGAGAATTTCCACGCAGGACACCACTGCAAGTTGTGCTGCCATTAGACTGCTCGCCTCGAGGACCAGCGTCATTTGGTTGGGACGCCCTGCATCATAAGCAACGCGTACACACGTGAAACAATTAATACCCTTATCACACAAGAAACCATTGACGCGGCAATCTTACTTGTGGACCCGTCCTCGTAATATATACTTAAAATTCTAACAATTTCCTGGCATCACCTGTTCTTCTCTGGTCCACGGTGATGATAATTTTTATGTTTCGCAAAAAATGTACACAATGAGCTATAGTTCATTCAAGGTTACTTCCAACTTTTTTGAAGGCCAGCGAAAGTTCTAATTCCAGGATATTCCTCCGCCTCGTGCAAACAAAGCTTAATCAAGTTTGGAAAACTACACCGAAGGGACAACGCTCTCAGTGTAATACCATTTTGCATAAGAACTATTTCTTACTGGGCATTACCAACACACCCATTTTTTATCTTTATTATTCATATGAATTATAAACTAAATTTTATAGTTCTTTTAGACATAAGTAAAAGTTCAATTTGTAGTCAAAGAATCACCGATCGATTTTCAAAGACGTTCGAAAGTTGCCCAAATTATATTCGCGAATAGGGTAAATGAATGCTGTATACTGCCAATGACGTCTTAGGGTTCTCACAAATTAATCATTTGCAATTTTCCTGAATGTTTCGTGGTAGCATACACCAGATTCCATTCCAAGATACAGCTGTATTGAAAAGCTATATTTATCAAAGTAATAAAACTAAACTCTCTAAGTAGACACACGAAAATTTCCAATAATATCGCCTATAAATCTTCTGACAGTGTACAAAGGAACATTCACAGGCAACATGCATACTTTCCCGTACTAATACTCAATGTAAACAAACAGGAACAGAAAGAACATTATCTTCTACCAAGTAGATTTTCTTTTTCCTAGATAGTTCATTCTTATTTTGAACCCAACATGTTTTTTTTAAGGAGGTTAGTGGGTAAATGAAGGTTTTATTTTTTTCGGGTGAACACGAATTTCATTTTTTTACCAATAAGTGAAAACAATACAAATTTTAAGTCAAATGTGACCCGTAGGAGACTATTTTTTTCTGCGTAGTCTGCAATTTAGGTACGCCACTATCGTGCAATAAAATCGAAGAGAAGGAATTTAGTGCAAACACACCTTAACATCTCAAAAGGGTATTATAGAGTTCCAGTGGTTCTGCAACTTGCAGTAACTCCAATTATTCCGCGAAAGTTTAGCAAAGTTTTAGCTATATAAAGTTATCACTTTTGCATTACAGTAGATGCAGTGTTTATCACATTTTAAACGCGTTCTCCGAAATCAAGAATACGAGGTGGTTTCACCACAATTTCACAAACGCTTTTTTTTATTCAAGTACGTTTTGAAACTACCCCTTGTAGCTGGTTTCGGAAAAGGCACTTCAAACAGGAGTGATCGCGCCTCTAATATGAAACAAAGTAATATATAGGAACCTTTACCACTTAGTGCTAGAACTTAAACGAAGTTAATATTACATAAATATGACGATTCTAGGTTACGTAGAGCCCCTGAAACATTAGACCGACACACTAAATATTGTTATTTGTGTCATTTTTCATTATTTTGTTTTACATAATACGGACATTATTTTTATTTGGTAAACAAATTACGGTTTTAAATGAATAAAATATGCCATGATAAGTACTTTCTGCGTATTTAGAAACGTATTCATATTTCCTTCCGTAATGTTTCCCAGCGTGTGAGAAACCTTGCTGCTGCCGGGTAGCACAGAACGATGTGGCTTTCGATCGATCGAATTTCAGCGATACGGCGGTATTCTCGAGGTAACGTCCCTGCATGGATCCTCACTCTGCACTTCACAACACGCAAAACAAAACAGTTATATAGGCTCCATATAGTCTATTCGCGGTTTCTTCACATTTTTTTGAATCAAACCTTTGAAAAATTACCCCATGTTTGACGTTATTGGTTGTTTTCTAAATGTCACGCATCACAAGCGTTTTATAAATGTGTTAACATCAAAATACCTCTTTTTTTTTTTAATTGAACATTTTTTAAAAATTTAATTTATAATTATTATGAATATAAACGGGGCTAAAATAGGTGTGTTGGTAATGCCTAGTAAGAAATAGTTCTTACGCAAAATATTACCACAGTGCGCACGAATGCGGTGCGTTGTCCCTTTTGGTGTAATTTTAGACTCGGTTAGGCTTTGTTTGCATGAGGCGCAGGAACATCCTGAAAGTACAACTTTAGCAGGGCATCAGAAAAGTTGCATGTGACCGCGAATGGACTATACTTCATACGGAAAGCACATTCACAGTTCCGTTGTCATGATGTACAAGTCATAACTTTCCATAATCGCCGTCGTATTTCTCTCTCTGCATACCGTTGGCTTAGGGCGAGTGTAAATATTCTGGAAAGTACCACTGCCGTTAGATCCAAACACATGGTAAAAAAAATGAGGAGGGGGGGGGGTGAATGCGATATGTTTAGTTTGTATGCTGCGCTGTTGACTTCAACGATTAATAAAAAAAAAGCGACAATATTTTGAAATTGTTATTTATGTTTATTTACTTAACCAGAGATGCTACAGTGATAAGCGATAGCACGCAGTAAAAAAATCGGGAACAAAAGTGTTTTTTTTTACCCATCCTGATGAATTGCAGAAGGCCGGCGCAGCAGCAATGGAGCGGTACCTGTCACACGAGGGGCGTGTGTACACGCAGATAGTTGTGGCTGGTATTTATGA
>NQII01008209.1:0-10711 GCA_002778355.1 Clitarchus hookeri
TATCATCATCTGTGTTTATGTTTACGATTGCCAAGATTCGAAGTTGGAAATCAAAATATGGAATAGCTATTACATTCACAAGAATAACAGAATTGTAACGAAGGCGACTGCAGTGAGCGTACTGTGTTGTTGTCGCGCGCCATGCTTGATGTCTGTGATAAAATAACTGCATTATTTAGAAATAAAACGTAATGTTGTGTTGAGAAAGAAGGTTACAAATATTTCAGGATTCCAAACCGCGTTTCAGTATTCGTAACACTTACTTCGCTTTAGAAACGCCAGATAACGAGTAGTGTGGTGACGGTATGCCTAAAGCCAGCCCGCCAGTCACCACCCGACACCGCACGACTTCTCGAGCAGCTGCCGGCAGAACGCCTAGCTACCGCCGGCAAACCTGTATTTCCACGTTCCACCTCGTTAAGAAAATATTTAAAAAATAACTTGGCTTATCTCATTGTTTCTCATGTCTTGTGTACCTAACATACCTTTCATTATCCTGACGTCACGATAGCTGTGTCTACAATTTCTTTTTTAATCTGTAAGAACTGTACACATAAGCTGAAAATATAGACATGGTAGTTTGAGAAACATTTAATACCCGGGATGAGATTAAATACAGCGAATAAAATCTGCAATAAAAGCTCAATAATTTGTTTTATTCCTCAAAAGCAGTTTTCTTTCAGTTTATTTAAGCGAAAACGTTATAATAGTAACAGCTTACTCGCGTAAAACGTCTGGGCCTATTTAGTGTCAATTTTGTGGATCTGGTCTTGTAATTTTTTTGTAACGTCCATCTTAGTAACTTAGAAAAAATGGGAAGGATAAATATGAAAGTAAGATCATATTTGATAAACATTTCTAAAAAACACGAATTTTAATGTTTCGAAAGTAAAAATTAAGATTTANGAAAGTAAGATCATATTTGATAAACATTTCTAAAAAACACGAATTTTAATGTTTCGAAAGTAAAAATTAAGATTTAACTTAAAATTGTTAGGCTTATGATAGCCAACTAGAGACAAATCAAAACAACTTAAATTTATTTGAAATTGCTATGTTTGAAAAATACCGTATAATATAAACTAAGCTTTTTGCAAAAGGGACTCTGAGCACCACCCAAATAATTTAATGTTTAATTTTCATGGCTTAACATCGTGACATGTTATTATTTAGGCATACAATGCGAATATAGCCTAACTATGATAGCTGTGCTCTTGAAACGAATGTTAGAAGTTATACTAAATTAATAAAAAAATATCTATACCAAATTTCGTCTGTTAGGCCTAACTTGGAATGTATAAACATACAGAATATAAAATTTACATTCTGTGGTAAAATGTTTATAAACATATTTATNGGCCTAACTTGGAATGTATAAACATACAGAATATAAAATTTACATTCTGTGGTAAAATGTTTATAAACATATTTATATGCCTTTATTATTATGAAATACGTTAAAATATTTTTTTATGCTCTCGTCTATGTCACATACGAATAGCTAAACGCGTTGTGATGCGTATTAAACAATACCACAGTACCGAATGAAGGTTAGGTCAGATGTAAATAGTAAATATTAAGTTCCGTGTTAAAACTACCTCCTTAAGAGAAACATAAACTCCTTAAATATAATTACGTACGTCAAAATGGTCTTCGCAAACNGTGTTAAAACTACCTCCTTAAGAGAAACATAAACTCCTTAAATATAATTACGTACGTCAAAATGGTCTTCGCAAACAAAAAGAACTGATTTTGGCGAAACATCTTTAATGTTTCAACGATAGGCGTTGTTTTCAACTGTTTGTAGGAGGTCATACGCTATACTACATAGCCTTTATAGGCTTAAGAATTCGCTAACACTTAAAGCCAAACTAACATTGGTACAGTCGCTGATTTTCCCTATTTTTTATTATTGCGACATGGTTTATGGAGACATCACGCAGAATTTNGGCCTAACTTGGAATGTATAAACATACAGAATATAAAATTTACATTCTGTGGTAAAATGTTTATAAACATATTTACATGCCTTTATTATTATGAAATACGTTAAAATATTTTTTTATGCTCTCGTCTGTGTCACATACGAATAGCTAAACGCGTTGTGATGCGTATTAAACAATACCACAGTACCGAATGAAGGTTAGGTCAGATGTAAATAGTAAATATTAAGTTCAGTGTTAAAACTACCTCCTTAAGAGAAACATAAACTCCTTAAATATAATTACGTACGTCAAAATGGTCTTCGCAAACAAAAAGAACTGATTTTGGCGAAACATCTTTAATGTTTCAACGATAGGCGTTGTTTTCAACTGTTTGTAGGAGGTCATACGCTATACTACATAGCCTTTATAGGCTTAAGAATTCGCTAACACTTAAAGCCAAACTAACATTGGTACAGTCGCTGATATTCCCTATTTTTGATTATTGCGACATGGTTTATGGAGACATCACGCAGAATTTGGCAGCTTAACTTCAACGCATGCAAAATTCTTGTGTTCGATTTTTGTTCAACCTAAAATCACGTGATCACTTGTTTCCTTACTTTGATAAACTTAGCGTCTGGACGAACGACGTCAGCTCCACAGTCTCACGCTAGCGTACAAAATACTATCCTCGTATATTACAACGCCAGAATACTTACGTACTCGGCTCAAATCCTTGGGAGATGATCACTCTATCAACACGCGTGCTAAACATACACCTCGCTTAAATATTCCAGCTCACAAAACCCAGGCATATGCCAATTCTTTCACCGTCTCTGTCGCACGAGCGTGGAATAATATACCCGTAGATGTGAGGAACTCGACAACACTAACTACTTTTAAGAGCAGTACTGCCAAGTACATTAAGAATATGCGCCGATGATTCCACACACACACGCATGTACGCGCGTCATTATTCCGTAGCATTTTAATTTGTTTAGCTTTTTTCCCATTAACTATTTGTACAACCTAGCAACACCAGTTTATGTATACATTCACTTTAATCAATGTGTAATTTGTTGCTGTCGATTCGTCAATTTATTTCAAGGAGTTGCTGCATTCAATTTTCATTAATCTTTAAATGGTTATTATAGATCTGTTTATTAATTTTATTGCGTTGAGATTGAACTTCTTGTTCTCCTCTCAGCTACCTTGTAGGTTCTGCACATTTATATTTTTGATTGGTAATGCGGGTTATGATACACATTATTGTGCTATTGTAGATCCATATTATTGTGCTACTGTAATTTTTATTTCTGTAAACATCCCCTTGTCTCTAGTCCTGCTCAAAATATGTACATAATTGGAAACCACAGATCATTTTTAGAGTGTAATATATTTGAGCTATCATATTTCTGTTTCGCCTCTTGTTAATTTAAGTATTTAAGTATATTTCTATCTTCCTCATTATGTTTACGCGTGTGTACATTATGTCATACCTGGTTAAGTGTAAGAGAAAGCATTGAAGCCTTAACTACGCCAGTATAAATAAAGTCGTAATAAATAAATACATTTCTGAAAGTCGTTCCTTGCTTCGCGTAATTTTTTTGTTGCGAATGCAATTTCGATGTTATTGGTCAATGTTGGTTATAGTAAGGCGCCAAAGTCGTAAAAGAAAATTCTAAATTGTATTTTACTTACGGTTATGGTCTATTCGCCGTTTCTTCACACTTTTTAAATCAAACCTTTGGTGCATCAGCCCATGTATGATTTGTGTGGTTATTTTCTAAATATTCCACGTGTTGACATAAAATTACCTTAATTTTAATTAAATTGAACCTACTTATATTGCATCTTTAACTTGTAATATTTCATTTATAATTAATATGAATAATAAAAAATACTATACAAATTAATACACTTGCCACAGTAATTCAAACTAGGCATTCGTGCTCCAGTTATACATTTGGAAGAAAAGTCTTATCACTTTTTTTTTACGAACGGTGTGGCCTTTTTTTTTTTTCTTGATTAGAATAGTCTGTGTAAGGTAATTATAGTACGTAGGGTTCTACCGGCAGAAGGCGTTATTTGCGCGGAAGAATACATTCTCAATAAAGATGTTACGTTTAAATCCTATCCCAGGATTTATGGTGCATATGTACTAGAGAAACTATTCAAATATTAAGGTATCTTTCCACGATGAGTTACAAAACCTGTAACTACAAAATATTATCAACATTTTTAATATCAAATATTTCAGCAGTTCATAAATAGTGCTAAATATTTAACTGATGTTAATCGCCACATAAATCACATATCTGCAGTGCACGTAGTCATTGGTTTAATCAAAACGTTAGTTTCATTACGATAAAAATACGGACTAGACAATGACTAGAAACCATAGTTAGTTTGCAATAAAAAAAATATTTAAATAAATGCATTGTACATGTAAATGTTTGTAAACTAAATATTTTTACGTACGAGCTCGTTTTAACTTTTCTTTTCATTCATTCTCGTCAGTCAGTAATTGTTGTGGTCCTTACGCTAATGGCTTGGAACCCACTCCCAGAGTGACTCATGAACTTTATCAAATAATTGGTACTCAAGTGATTCGCTCTTTACTAAAATAAGTAAAATCAAATCGTTCTGCTACCTCTAGCTAACCTTTACGTAAACAGGGGGTGTACAAATCAATGTTGCACGAGTCCGCTTCCATAACAGAAAAAAATGCTAATAAAATAGTATGCACGGATTTGTGTGTGCATATTTTGAACAGCAAATACAAATACCTAAGCTCTTTCAAATGCAATGGGCAATGCCTATTTTCATTTTTAAAAAAATATAGTAGTTTTTAGTAGAGCTGCGAGGCCATTATAAGATCCAAGTGTAGCAAAACAGAGCCCTGAAACTGGTCTTTGTAGGCAGAAAACAGTTTGTCAGTCTGGCTCGCCCACCAGCCAAGCCGCTAAAAACCTCTTAACAGTCAAGGGAAGCATTCATTTGCAGACAGTAATCCCATCGGGAGCGGCCTGCTAAGTGCCATCCTCATTCCTTCCACCTTTGAACCCTGCTGACCACTCGCCTGGAAGAAGTTCCGCCACTCGCCACTACCATCACTTCCAGCAGCACTGCATTGACGGAAGGAAAGTCCTGAAATTTGAACAGAATAGGCAACATGAAAATTTCGAAAATATAGTCGGAAATTATACGAACACAGTACATGCGNTTTGTACATGCGTACGAAAATAAAAATGTGCCGTTTGTTGCATAAAAATAAGTTTTTAACAAAGTTATTCAAGTGTTAGATCAGTAACTTTCTCGGCAGCTGTCACGTGAATGCGAAACGCTCTCTCATTGGTTTGACGTCACNGATCAGTAACTTTCTCGGCAGCTGTCACGTGAATGCGAAACGCTCTGTCATTGGTTTGACGTCACTGGTCATACTCCGGCGGCCGGCCCCGGCACGTTGCAAACACGTAGCACTGAAATGGAAGGCAACTTTGTGAAATCGCAGTCGGACAATGTACCACGAGTAGATACCGATGTGGTACTTGATAATTCCAATTTCCATTGTTTGGTGGAACCTGAAATAAGAGGTGTAATTACGAAGATAAGAACGTGTCTCATATCGCACAGTCGTGATCTTCAAAGACACAGTAAGCCTACGTCACATGTTAAAAATTATTTTTGTTTGTGCGTTTTATTGAGGCACGTATTATCATCATCTGTGTTTATGTTTACGATTGCCAAGATTCGAAGTTGGAAATCAAAATATGGAATAGCTATTACATTNTATCATCATCTGTGTTTATGTTTACGATTGCCAAGATTCGAAGTTGGAAATCAAAATATGGAATAGCTATTACATCCACAAGAATAACAGAATTGTAACGAAGGCGACTGCAGTGAGCGTACTGTGTAGTTGTCGCGCGCCATGCTTGATGTCTGTGATAAAATAACTGCATTATTTAGAAATAAAACGTAATGTTGTGTTGAGNGTTGTCGCGCGCCATGCTTGATGTCTGTGATAAAATAACTGCATTATTTAGAAATAAAACGTAATGTTGTGTTGAGAAAGAAGGTTACAAATATTTCAGGATTCCAAACCGCGTTTCAGTATTCGTAACACTTACTTCGCTTTAGAAACGCCAGATAACGAGTAGTGTGGTGACGGTATGCCTAAAGCCAGCCCGCCAGTCACCACCCGACACCGCACGACTTCTCGAGCAGCTGCCGGCAGAACGCCTAGCTACCGCCGGCAAACCTGTATTTCCACGTTCCACCTCGTTAAGAAAATATTTAAAAAATAACTTGGCTTATCTCATTGTTTCTCATGTCTTGTGTACCTAACATACCTTTCATTATCCTGACGTCACGATAGCTGTGTCTACAATTTCTTTTTTAATCTGTAAGAACTGTACACATAAGCTGAAAATATAGACATGGTAGTTTGAGAAACATTTAATACCCGGGATGAGATTAAATACAGCGAATAAAATCTGCAATAAAAGCTCAATAATTTGTTTTATTCCTCAAAAGCAGTTTTCTTTCAGTTTATTTAAGCGAAAACGTTATAATAGTAACAGCTTACTCGCGTAAAACGTCTGGGCCTATTTAGTGTCAATTTTGTGGATCTGGTCTTGTAATTTTTTTGTAACGTCCATCTTAGTAACTTAGAAAAAATGGGAAAGTAAGATCATATTTGATAAACATTTCTAAAAAACACGAATTTTAATGTTTCGAAAGTAAAAATTAAGATTTAACTTAAAATTGTTAGGCTTATGATAGCCAACTAGAGACAAATCAAAACAACTTAAATTTATTTGAAATTGCTATGTTTGAAAAATACCGTATAATATAAACTAAGCTTTTTGCAAAAGGGACTCTGAGCACCACCCAAATAATTTAATGTTTAATTTTCATGGCTTAACATCGTGACATGTTATTATTTAGGCATACAATGCGAATATAGCCTAACTATGATAGCTGTGCTCTTGAAACGAATGTTAGAAGTTATACTAAATTAATAAAAAAATATCTATACCAAATTTCGTCTGTTAGGCCTAACTTGGAATGTATAAACATACAGAATATAAAATTTACATTCTGTGGTAAAATGTTTATAAACATATTTACATGCCTTTATTATTATGAAATACGTTAAAATATTTTTTTATGCTCTCGTCTGTGTCACATACGAATAGCTAAACGCGTTGTGATGCGTATTAAACAATACCACAGTACCGAATGAAGGTTAGGTCAGATGTAAATAGTAAATATTAAGTTCAGTGTTAAAACTACCTCCTTAAGAGAAACATAAACTCCTTAAATATAATTACGTACGTCAAAATGGTCTTCGCAAACAAAAAGAACTGATTTTGGCGAAACATCTTTAATGTTTCAACGATAGGCGTTGTTTTCAACTGTTTGTAGGAGGTCATACGCTATACTACATAGCCTTTATAGGCTTAAGAATTCGCTAACACTTAAAGCCAAACTAACATTGGTACAGTCGCTGATATTCCCTATTTTTTATTATTGCGACATGGTTTATGGAGACATCACGCAGAATTTGGCAGCTTAACTTCAACGCATGCAAAATTCTTGTGTTCGATTTTTGTTCAACCTAAAATCACGTGATCACTTGTTTCCTTACTTTGATAAACTTAGCGTCTGGACGAACGACGTCAGCTCCACAGTCTCACGCTAGCGTACAAAATACTATCCTCGTATATTACAACGCCAGAATACTTACGTACTCGGCTCAAATCCTTGGGAGATGATCACTCTATCAACACGCGTGCTAAACATACACCTCGCTTAAATATTCCAGCTCACAAAACCCAGGCATATGCCAATTCTTTCACCGTCTCTGTCGCACGAGCGTGGAATAATATACCTGTAGATGTGAGGAACCCGACAACACTAACTACTTTTAAGAGCAGTACTGCCAAGTACATTAAGAATATGCGCCGATGATTCCACACACACACACACATCATTATTCCCTTGTATTTTAATTTGTTTAGTTTTTTTCCCCTTNACACATCATTATTCCGTAGTATTTTAATTTGTTTAGCTTTTTTCCCCATTAACTATTTGTACAACCTAGCAACACCAGTTTATGTATACATTCACTTTAATCAATGTGTAATTTGTTGCTGTCGATTCGTCAATTTATTTCAAGGAGTTGCTGCATTCAATTTTCATTAATCTTTAAATGGTTATTATAGATCTGTTTATTAATTTTATTGCGTTGAGATTGAACTTCTTGTTTTCCTCTCAGCTACCTTGTAGGTTCTGCACATTTATATTTTTGATTGGTAATGCGGGTTATGATACACATTATTGTGCTATTGTAGATCCATATTGTTGTGCTATTGTAATTTTTATTTCTGTAAACATCCCCTTGTCTCTAGTCCTGCTCAAAATATGTACATAATTGGAAACCACAGATCATTTTTAGAGTGTAATATATTTGAGCTATCATATTTCTGTTTCGCCTCTTGTTAATTTAAGTATTTAAGTATATTTATATCTTCCTCATTATGTTTACGCGTGTGTACATTATGTCATACCTGGTTAAGTGTAAGAGAAGGCATTGAAGCCTTAACTACGCCAGTATAAATAAAGTCGTAATAAATAAATACATTTCTGAAAGTCGTTCCTTGCTTCGCGTAATTTTTTTGTTGCGAATGCAATTTCGATGTTATTGGTCAATGTTGGTTATAGTAAGGCGCCAAAGTCGTAAAAGAAAATTCTAAATTGTATTTTACTTACGGTTATGGTCTATTCGCCGTTTCTTCACACTTTTTAAATCAAACCTTTGGTGCATCACCCCATGTACGATTTGTGTGGTTGTTTTCTAAATATTCCACGTGTTGACATAAAATTACCTTATTTTTAATTAAATTGAACCTACTTATATTGCATCTTTAACTTGTAATATTTCATTTATAATTAATATGAATAATAACNTTTTAATTAAATTGAACCTACTTATATTGCATCTTTAACTTGTAATATTTCATTTATAATTAATATGAATAATAACAGGTAGAAATTAGGTGTGATGGTAACACCTAGTAATAAATGGTTCTTATGCTAAATAATATTACGTTGACCGTGCACGTATCCGGTGGCTTGTCTGATTATTGTGATATGCTGTGCTTAGTTAAGCTTTGTTTGCACGAGGCGGAGGAATATCCTGAAAGTAGAACTTAAGCAGGACTTCAGAAAAGTTTGAAGTAACCGCGAACAGTCTATGTTCCTTTTGTTTCGTTGTTTTGTACACTACTCATAGCAGATTTTGTTTAGTTTCAGGACACAAGATACATAATCCAAAATAAACTGCTGAGACCCACGGAGTTTGCTTACTTGGTTTGGTCGAGTAGTAACTTGGCATGAATTATTCCGGCGGAATAATCCCCAACTGTAGTCACGAGGAGCTGCGCGATTGTATGGGCTGTTCACGGTAAAATGGGCCCTTTTGAAAGCCCTCCTTAAGATCTCCTTGTACGCACGTTGTGTATTCTTCCGCCCTATGTAAAATTAACATTACCACGGGCCTCGTCACTTTATTCATGCGTCGGTCAAGTGAAACCGTGAAATTATGAGAAAAGAAAAACAATTAAAATCTACTAATTTTTACACTTTGATGCATTAAAAAAAAACCAAGTTGAAGAAATAATTTAAGTTATCGAAAATGGTTACCTAACACTTGTAATTGCACGTTAAGACGTGGAACTACTTTCCGTACACCGTTCCCAACTTTGCTGGGCGCATGCGGCAGCGACTGTTTTCCGAGGTTGATTGCGGACGGCCTTTGGGAGCGCGTGACGTCATGCACAGCCGCCCACGCGCGTGGTTCTGCGACGGCCAGCAGGTGGCGCGGCGAGACGTTCTCGTAGCAACGGTCGTGCCGGGACCGTCACGGGGAGGTCGGTTACAACGGTGGGAGGGTTCGCGAATACCCTTGGCGGCGCCGTGTCACCCGGAGGAACGTAGGAGGGTGAGCCAACGGCCGGCGTGAGCACATCTCTCGGAGGACAAGACGACAACCGCCGTACTGCAGGCTGTTGGCGGTTATGGCCGAACTACATCGAAATCAAGGTAACCGCCTGGGTAGGCCGCCGAGCGCTTTGCAGAGTTCCAGCAGAAAACGTTTTATTAAGAAACCGTCCAACGTGTCTGAGCGAGGTCTGCTTACGAACAGCGTTTAAGAAACGTTACGCGTCTGTACACGTTTTTCAGTTCCTTCGTTTTCTTTCTGAAGCATGTTTTTGTGATGTCTCAAACGGGTGTTTTCACAGTCAGTTTTAGGTATGAACATTCCGGTACGAAACATTAAAAAAGGAATAGCAACGTGTATCAAAACCTTTATTTTTATTATCACGTCATAACATGGCAGGGTCTCCCCTGCAAGTGTCACAGAGGCGCGTTATCGACGGCGAGAATGCACGCAAGTTCAGTGCTTTGCGCGTAGAGGCGATGAGAGAGTTGATGCGCATGCCTCGGTCGCCCCTAGAGCTCCCACGCTTTTAGGCCTCAGATGTGCAAAATTCCTTCGACCAGGCGGCCACATTAACTTTTTCTAACGGTCATGCGTGGTTCACATCTACACCTATCGCGCCGAACAGAGAAAGCGGAAAACTAGAACAGCCGGGGTCGCGGTGGTGTAGTGGTTAGACTACTCGCCTTCCATCAAGGCAATTTGTAAGGATATGTATTTTTTGAGGGTTTTCACATAAGTTTCCATTTTGTATTCCTCTTTGTAACAATAGTTT
>NQII01008209.1:11334-72317 GCA_002778355.1 Clitarchus hookeri
CACCTACACAAAGACTACGTCACTTTGCACGCGCCGACAGCTGACGCGCGATGGACAATGGACATCTCGTACTTTCCTGCGCGAATCAGGGGAATTCTAGGCCCTCGAATGTGTTCGCAAGTAGCGATTACCTGAACAACCCTCGTCCTTCGTTCTGCGTAATTAAGAGTACACGGCAGACTTAAAAACTATAAGCACCAAACAGCAGTTTGTAAATTGCCGTTGGTTGCTGTCTGCTTGATAAGCAGTTTTCATGTTTGACCCCGGGGCCACTCAGAATTCTGCAACTTCGGCACGGTTCCTACGCGATATGTGCAGACGGTTAACACGTGTCGAAAAAGTAATTCAGTCAATCAAGATGGGTAAACGGGTAGTTTTTTGAAATATAACTTGTCCTGAAGGGTAGTCCTTGAGTAAGTTGTGAATGCCGGTATGTAGGGCTGGAGCGGCCAGTTGTGTTACCGTGCTAGGGGAGGGTGCGTATTCAGGAAGTGAGGAGAATGTACAGCAGATGGGGCGAGTGCCGTAGCGGCAAGAGGCAGGTGTGGGGACAGCTGCCCTCGTCGATACACCTGGACATCGCCACGCTCTCCCTACAGGGTCATGCGCACACGGTAAATACATGTCCCGATTAAGGTGGCCGCCTGGTTCAAGGATTTTCGCACGTCTGAGGCCTAAAAGCGTGGGAGCGCTAGGGGCGACCGAGACATGCGCATCAACTCTCTCATCGCCTCTACGCGCAGAGCACTGAACTGACGCGCAGTCTTGCCGTCGATAACGCGCCTCTATGAGACTTTCCGCGGAGACCGTGCAGTTTTATGACGTAATGATAACAATAAAGGCTTGATGCACGTTCCTATTCCTTTTTTAATGTTTTGTACCGGAATATTCGTACCTAATAATGACCGTGAATATACCCGTTTGAATCATTTTCACTATAACAAAAACAGGCTTTACACAGAAACGGAGGAACCGAAAAAGGTATTCAGACGCGTTCGACAGTTTTTCAATAAAATGTTTTTCTGCTGGAGCTCTGCACACCGCTCGGCGGCCATCTTAATCGTGACTGTCCCATTTTGAAAACATAGAAATATGGCTTTTAAAAAAATATAATAAAAAAAATTACCTTAACATTTTGTTGCAGAGTATTTAAGCGGAAGTTCCTCCCTACCCTCCACCCGTCGGCACGTAATAGGATTCTTGGTTACATTTGCAAGCGATTAGTGTTAGGTTCTTGAAAATCAGCATCCCTGCACCAATGTATCATATCAATAATGAGATGTTCCTAAGCATGCAAGCACTCTTGAATTTTGGTGGTAATTATTTTTCCTTGTACTTGTACACATAAATAATAAGTAATTTTTTTTTTCCCTCTGTAGCATAGCAAATCATAAGTGCTTTCCACACATTCATTAGAAGCGTGTGTGTTCCTACATGCTGTGGCTGGCAGTACCGTTAGCTTTCTCTGTTTCAGTCTCGACGACAACACATTCCAGTGATGGCAGCGTGTCGCATTTACCTCAAACCAGGATGTCGGTGGGCAACCATGAGTAGGTAATAATCTAATAAATAAAACATTTGTGTTCTGAAAAATGAATTTATTAAATAAAATTGATGTTTGTACATGATAATACATTTTTCTTGTAGTTAGTTTTTCACGTAATCGTCTTCTGTCCGCTCACCAATTCCATACTGAAGTGCAGGATATGTTGTTACCCATCTTCTTACGACTAGCACACAGTTGCTGTTAAAAAAAATACATAATTATTTATCTGGAATTGCATCCTTGTCAATCCAACTACTTATTTGACAGTTGGACGTCATTCAATAACTGCCGGAGTTAGGAACATTGAAATTGGAACGTATCACACCAGTGAAAGTTTATTCGAGATGAAAAATGAATTATGCCTCAAGTCTTTTTTATGAGCATAAATGGCCGCCATCGGCCAACCCTCGAAATTATAGTCAAAAAATTAATTTTGTAGGTTTCACCCATGACCTACATAAAATTCATATAGTCTGATAAGTTCCAGTTTCCATGTGCCTAACTCCGGCAGTGGTTGAATGATGCCCAACTGTCAAAAAAATAGTTGGATTGACAAGGATGCAATTACAGATACATAATGATGTATTTTTTACAGCAACTGTCTGCTAGTTGTAAGAATATGGTACCAACATATCCGGCACTGCAGTTAGGAATTGTTGAGCGGACAGAAGGTGATTTTGTGAAAAAATAACGACAAGAAAAATGTATTATTCTGTACGTACATCAATTCTATTTAATACTTTTTTTTTTCAGAGTACAAATTTTTTATTTCTAAGATTATTTTTACGTACTCGTGGCTGCCCACCGACATCCAGGTCTGTGGTAAATGTGTCATTGGTAGAGACCTGAAAAATTCGCGAGTTCAATGACCTGTAGGCTATATACTCTATTTTCGTATGCAAAATCATGCAGATATCACTGTTCATTGGTTGCTTGTTGTATTGGCGGAAGACGGTGATTCGGTCTGTACTTTACTGTGTATTTATTATAGGCTCAGAGTTGTCCAGGAGGTGTAATTTAACGGGTAGACCAATAGCATCAGCAATACAAACGTACGGGGTTTTGAATTCTAGCTTGTCCCGATATGAAAACGCGAATTTTTCAGGACTCTAGTCATTGGAATGTATTGCTGCGACAGAAATGGAAGTGTGCTAACGGTATTGGGCAGTGTGTAGGCAAGCACTTGCTCAGACATCCTGGTCTGAGGTAAATGTGACACGCTGCCATCCTTAGGAATGTGTTGTCGAGACTGAAACAGAGAAAGCTAACGGTACTGCCAGCCACAGCATGCAGGCACACACACGCTTCTAAATTAATGTGTGGAAAGCACTTATCACTGGCTATGCTACAGAGGGGAAAAACTTATATTCTTATTATTTATGTGTACAAGTAATATAAAAACTAAAATAAAATAGTACTTGGCATGTTTATGCTTATGAAACATCTCATTGCTGAAATGATTCATTTTATGAGTGAACCATCCTTCCCGACATGAGTTGTCATCACACACTTCATTATATATTTCATTATCTCTCAAATACCCGTGACTATACTGTTTCTAATTTATATTAATAAAAAATTCAGAGAACAGGTTATAATTAAAAAAAATTTTAAAATTATTTTTAGTACCTTCTTAACATGTTTACTGCAGGAGTTAACATAATAAACATATACCTCTCGTATAGGCATACCCATGCCTATAAAATTTTAGAAAATAATAATTTCCGTGTATATACATTTTATGTATACATCATTTAAACCTACGCTGGAGCCCATGTCACATCTAGATACAAGAAGTCAAGGTGGAATGACAGAGCATGAACTGGAAAATTCTTTAAACAAGGTTATGCTATTTTTAGACTGAGTGACTTATGAAAATTTGGGTAAGTAATATTTTTGCAGGAAATTAACCCGATTTGGAGGGAAATTCGGGAAATTTTAAGGGAACTTCTAGAAATTTGAGTGTTTTCCAAGGCCAATGGTTAAGGTCAATGTCACATCTGGTCCACTGCCAGATGCCATGTTCATCCTACCGTCCCAACCCACTGCTCCAGAACTCTCATTTTCTATCTACTTTGTCAAATACCGTTGTATATGTACTCTCTTTTTTAGTTATACTATGGTTTCGCGGTGGTGTAGCGGATAGAGCTCGCCTCCCGCCTAGGCGAACCGGGCTCAATTCCCAGCGGGGTCGCTCCTGTATTTTCGCACGCGGGAATCGTGACGGACGATGCCGCTGGTCGGCGGGTTTCCTTGGTGATCTCCCGCCCCTGCATTTCGGCGCTGCTTCATATTCATCTCGTTTCACATTCATCGGCTCTCAAGATCTCGATGTTAAGAGCCGCCGAAACTTGAATTATGGCCTTTTCGCTGTTTTTAGACGTTTTTTTGATTCAAACCTTTGAAAAATCACTCTATATATGACGCGTTTAGTTGTTTCTTAAATATGTCACGTTATCGCAAGCGTTTTATAATTCTGTTAACATAAAAGTCCCTTATTTTGGTTGAACGGAACTTTACTTATATTCTGTATATAAATTATAATATTTCATTTATAATTAGTTTTATGAAAACAGGGAGAAAATAGGCATATTGGTAAGTCCCAGTAAGAAATAGTTCTTATGAAAATTGTTACTATACTGAGTGCGCAATAATGCGGTGCGTTGTCCTTTTGGTGTAATTTTCGAGACTTAGTTAAGCATAGATTGCATAAGGCGGAGGAAGATCCTGGAAGCAGAACTTTAGCAGGGCGCAGAAAAGTTGGAAGTTATTGTTAATGGATTAAAGGCTTTTAATAGTGTCCCATCCTTCTAATTCGCCATTGCAATACATAACTGTACTTAAATTTTTTTTAGCGAGCAAAGAAAATGCAATTTCGTGTATGTATTTACTCGCATAAACAAAGCACGTCACAGGCCATGTTGAAGGATAACTTCTACAGAACCGCTTGCATATAATCTGCGCAGCTTTACCCTTGCACTAAAGATGAGGCAGACCGATTATTCGTCTTCTGCGCATGTCCCCAACATTGACCAAGTCGAAAAGGAACACAACTGTCAAAGTCACATGTTCAACACCGATAAAAGGGTTTGTGTATATCTTCATTTTTAAATGACAAATGAATAAAATGCTTTTACTAANACATGTTCAACACCGATAAAAGGGTTTGTGTATATCTTCATTTTTAAATGACAAATGAATAAAATGCTTTTACTATACTAATTTGAATTTAATAAAACCGCATTACAAATTGATCAGAGGATGTGCAGATACATCTCAAAGCATTCGTATANTACTAATTTGAATTTAATAAAACCGCATTACAAATTGATCAGAGGATGTGCAGATACATCTCAAAGCATTCGTATACGAATCAGTTCTCTAACCTAAAATCCAAACCACACCGGCTTCGCTAGACGTGTTGGCACAAAAGCAGTTCAATGTTAGGACACGGAGATTGGCTGTGCGCAGCCAGAGAGATCGCTCCACTTCATCTTTACTCTATGCCTTTGCCTGCCCCACGAATGTTTCTAACAGTCCTCGTGCTCTGTTTCCTGTAGTGCTCGTGATGACGTCGTCACGCTCGTGTGCGCAAGTGAACTGGACAGCAGGCGATGCCCGGGGGGACCCGCTGTTTCGCCTTGCTGTTTATGTCAGGCTTCAAACCTTAGCACGTTCTTTTCATTTCACGCGAATACCTGGATCACAATTGTTATGATTGGATCTTAGTCCGATCCAATTACATGTCATATTATAGATAATTTTGAGGGGAATCCAACGATATGCCGATCATTTAAATCGGATAAATAATTAGCTAGCAATGAGGGTTTTAATTTCACTGAAGATAGCCTCTATGAACTCATTATTTAGTTTTCCTTTCCTCGCGTCTTGATTTGGCCAGACTGACCAATAAAGATAGCATATTCCTATAGTTTTCGCGGTGCTCTTTCGATTGAAATGAGTCTGGTGAGTGTGGTGTTAGCAGTTTAAGAGTTAGGTATGTTATTATAGGTTATTCGGACAGTTAACTAAAATGCCGAATTATGGATTGTAAGAGGTTAAAAGAAATTCCGTTCTGCACAGTTTGCCGTAAAGCACTGCAAGCTAGTAAAATACATTTCATTCTCCAGAGACCTTGCTCAAGCCGAAGAGGGAAATTGCGCAGTTAAATTTCCCGCCTAGCCGGNAAATACATTTCATTCTCCAGAGACCTTGCTCAAGCCGAAGAGGGAAATTGCGCAGTTAAATTTCCCGCCTAGCCGGCGCTTGAACTGCGTTGCAGTGTGTTTAAAATACTCCTTTATCTACGAGACTAATAAGCGTGCGTCCGAAGTGCTCATCAACGAAAAGAACACACACTTCAAATGACGTCACTCACATTATAAACACCATCTTTGAGTACTCAAAAATGGCTAAAAACTGCCTTTTCAAAACGCCGTGTTTCAAAATATACGCCTCAGATACGTACAAAACAACTCGAGGGTCCTGCACTAAACCTTCCTACAGACTNCGCCGTGTTTCAAAATATACGCCTCAGATACGTACAAAACAACTCGAGGGTCCTGCACTAAACCTTCCTACAGACTTCCCACTAATAAAATAATATGGTCACCGCTGAACGTCCTGTATGTACACGCAGTGCGACGAGAACTCTGCACGTCAGTTCAGAGCCTTGCGCTTAGCGGCGACGGCGAACTTGATGCGCGTGGCAATGTCGCCCTTATCGCTCCCGCGCCTCTCGGCCTCCAACGCGGAAAACAGCTCCAGGTAGGCGGGAGCCTTAATGAGCGGTCTACCGGTTCTCGAGTAGACGCAATCACAGAGAAGTGATGTGTCGCTCACAGATACGAATTTGTGTGGCGGTTCCTTTGATGTAGGCGTACCCATTCTCTGATTGGCTACTGCATGCTGCCGAGAGGCTTCACTATGGCTAACGAGTAGGGTTTCCCACTGCGATTGGAAAGGGCGTGATCTCTTTCTATTGGTAGCATTCAACTGCGACCTATTAGAGCACTGGCCATGCTCAAATAACTGGAAAAGTTATGGACTTAAGTCTGGTGGGGGAGTGCACACACATCTGGCAGTCTGATGTGACTCCACGGTTGGAGTGGCCTATAATAAGCCGAATGTTATGGAAATCCTGAGGTGCACTCCTCAAGCTGCTCTGAATTTGGTCTCCTGCTATACCCTAGGGCTCAGGTGCAGGAGGGGAGCCTTGGTCAAAACACGCGGCACTTCGGTGTCGAACACATTGATGAGTAGGGTACTAGACTCTGACTGGCGGACGGCGTTCCAGCGTTTTGCTGGCCAGTGGCGCCATTTTGCTGGCGTGTGCGGCTGGAGTTCGCCGTTGTAAAAGGCAGTTTCGCCTCTGTATTCTTGACTACTCTGTGATACGTGGCCGTGGACTCTGAAGCTCGATGGTAAGATGTAGCGCAAGAATCGTACCACAAACCAAGTGTCGCTCACATATCCGTTGTAAAATTGTGACCCCGCGGTGCGGAGTCCACGGCAGTTTGAAGTTTCTGTGTTTATAACTACCTCACGCTTACAGTTACGTCACGCCATTATCCAAAATTTACCGTCAACCCACTTCAACTTATGCTCTCGTGAATATGTGTGCCATCCGCGCATCGAAGTCTCCGAACTTCCTTGTAATGTTGGATATATCATTGAAAAATTAACCGTTAACTTTACTATTTTTACGTGCATTTAACACATGCATTTAACAGCATAGCAAGTCCAATTCGGTTTGGAATTTCCTCAAGTGTTAGGAGAATTTGTGATCATTTGTGTCGGTAGGCAACTGTTGTCCAAACGAAATAGCCAGTCGTGGCACGGCAATATATATTTTTTAAGGAAAAGTGGTTTTTTATTTTGTAAAGCGATTAATTGGAATATTGAAACAGGTAATGTGTTTGCGTGATAATGTTTTTTTCTGATAATATAATTCACACCCACAACGTTATGCGAGTCACTAACGTAGCCTATGGCTGGATTTAGGTTCAGTCTCTTTATTTACTGTTTGCATTGAGGGATGATTTGTAGCGAGTTCCCATTGACTGCAATTAAGGGTGCATCGAGCAGAGGTTCAACACAGTGTGTATATATATATATATATATATATAATCAATCCAAGGATTGGTTTGTAGCAATTTTCCACGCATGCCTCATCTCAGCCTTCCTTTTCAACTCAACATAGCTGCTGCATTTCATCTCATTGATAATTTGACTCAAGTAGCAATCTTCTTCTTCCTCTGTGGTTCTTCCCATCTGTGTTCTACGTCTATTTCTTCTGAAAATGTCATGGTTTCATTGGTCTTAGTTCGAAACTGTGCAAGGACTTCATTGTTACTAGTTTTTTTTTTAGTTCCAATACTTCCAAAACATACTATTTAAGACAGGGTGAGGTCTGTTACTGGCAGTGTTTTTATCTTTGCTGCGACCTGGGGATGGACGAAGTATTAGCGCTCCCGTGTAACACGTCCTGGTGACAGGCAAATGAAGAAGCCTCGGGCGATAGGCGCCTACTGCGTTATCCTTGGTTGGTAAAGGCACCGCGGGGAGCGTGTGTGTGGTGTTTGCTGGCACGTGCCGCCGCTGAGGTAGTCCCCTTGGAGGAGGGTGGGTAGGGGTGAAGGCAGCTGCCCCGGCCAGGTGTCAGCCCGAGACAGCTGCACGAGCGTTGCAACCGTCTTGAGAGCCGCGTTACCTCTCCCCACGGCCCACCTCAAACTACTGTGAATTCGCCCGAAAACTCCCTGGTTAGAGTAACAAAACATCTCAAGCACCAATAATTCTGATCTTTTATTACTGCCAAGTTCACGTAGTGCGTTAAATCGGTCGCCTATCTGGAGCTGTTTTAGGCCCCGAGAAGCGCGGGACCGATAAGGGCTACATTTACACGCAAGTCAAGTGGGCCATCGCCGCTAAGCGCAAGGCTCTGAACTGAGCGTGGGGTGTTCTCATCGTGCTGCTGTGGGACAAAGTCCGGTGACCCCATCATCTTATTGGTCGGAAGTCTGAAGCAAGGTTGAATGCAGGGCCTTTCGTACGTATCTTGACTAGCATATTTTGAGACACAGCACTTTGTCGAGTGCTCTGAAATGGTGTTTCTAATGTGCGTGTTGTTTTGGAAGACTCAGCGGGCTTCGTCTGAAGTGTGTGTTCTATTCGTAGATCAGCACATAGGACGTACGCTTAATAGTTTTGTAGGAAAACGTGTGTTTCAAAACACACTGCAACGCAGTTCAAGCGACCCTAACAGGATTATGGACTGACATATTATTNAGGAAAACGTGTGTTTCAAAACACACTGCAACGCAGTTCAAGCGACCCTAACAGGATTATGGACTGACATATTATTTATTATCTGTGAAGTCGTTGTTTTCGCGAATACGCTTTCTCTGTAAATAAATGTTCTGCGAATACGAATTTGCGCNTTATTATCTGTGAAGTCGTTGTTTTCGCGAATACGCTTTCTCTGTAAATAAATGTTCTGCGAATACGAATTTGCGCCAGAAAAGGTTAAAAGCAATTATTTAAGTCAGTTTTTTTCCTCGTCCTTTTGTCGTATTAGGTGTACTTAAACAAAGAAAAATTGTAAAAAAATTACAGAATTTTCTGTCGCATATTTCACTTAAAAGAAACCTGTCCGTTAATTTTATTTTTTCATCTTGACATATTTGAACTGTTTAATAGTGACTGCTATATTGGAGAGATCAAATGCATTTAAATGACTTCAGATTTTGCCCCATAGATGGCAGTGAAAACCAGGAACGAAAAACTGTGCCTTAAATGGGAAGAATAAAACTTGCCGAACAACACTATTACTAAGAAACAACGTGTGCCAACAAATAAAATCGGCACACTTGTTAGGCCGAGTTTACAAACTAAGCAAGAAACGCAAGCACTCAAGAGACGCAAACAGACGAACGTACGTGTTTCAAAGATACAGTTTATAAACTACGGAGGACGCAAGAACGCAACGCAACGCAAAAGTCGGATAACTTTCAACTTATTGCGTTTTCGCTTGCGTTTTGCGCCTTCTAAATTAGCAGTGATCGATTGTAAAATCGTTTTACATTTGTACAGAAAGCTGTGATCTTCAGATATTATTACATAATTTGCTTATCAATGAATTTATGCATATATTAATGCTTATAATAATTGATAAAGAGTATAATTACGTATTTACATATTTTAGTATCACCGTCTTGCTGAGAAAATTTAAANTAGTATCACCGTCTTGCTGAGAAAATTTAAATAGTGTTCTTGGAAATTCGTTTTCCAGACATCTATAACTTTATACCAGTAACTAAACAAAGCACAAAATTACATAAACAAATGTTGAAAAAAAAAAGGAAAAACATTCACTAAAACAGCATAACGGAAATACATATTTTTGTATTTCCGTTTTATAACTTTAGTNAAAAAAAAGGAAAAACATTCACTAAAACAGCATAACGGAAATACATATTTTTGTATTTCCGTTTTATAACTTTAGTAACGTCTTGCGTCATGCAATGTTTACTAACGATCGTAATTCTCTCGCGTTGCGTCGTTGCGTTCTTAGTTTGTTGCGTAGTTTATTATAAACCCGGCCCAAGTGTCGCCCTTATCGCTCCCTCGCTGCTATAGGTCGTTCAAAGTCAAATGAGCGCTTTTGAAAACCCTGCTTAAGATCTAATTGCAAGTACATTGTGTATCCTTCGGCCGTATGTAAACTCAACATTGCCGTGGGCCTGATCACTTCATTCATGCGCCAGTCAAAGGGAAACTGTAAAATTATGATAAAAGTAAATTTTTTTTNGCCGTGGGCCTGATCACTTCATTCATGCGCCAGTCAAAGGGAAACTGTAAAATTATGATAAAAGTAAATTTTTTTTAAAGATTTTATATTTATAATCTACATTCTTATATGCATTTTAAAAATTCAGAAATAAAATTGAATCATTNTTTTTTTAAAGATTTTATATTTATAATCTACATTCTTATATGCATTTTAAAAATTCAGAAATAAAATTGAATCATTGTAGTATTGACAAATATTTACCTAACACTTTTAGTTCGACGTTGAAGCGTGGGACTACTTTCCCCCCGTGGTTACCAACTTTACAGGGCGCATGCCACCACGCGTGCCAGTTAATACGCGCAGGCAAAGACAGTGACAGTTTTGAAGTTTCGTTTTCAAAAGTGCGCGCATAATCGTGAACAGCCTTTTAGCCTTGAACGCGTGAAACAGCTCCAGCACACAGGAGTCTGAAAGCCAATTGTTTAAATGCTTCTTTAACGCCACTAGCGCGGTGGTTCCCAAACATTTTCTTTCAGGACATCTTTAATTTGGTTCTGCATCTCTGCGGANACATCTTTAATTTGGTTCTGCATCTCTGCGGAACACCGACTCTTATTTCCAATTTCTAACAAGAATTTTGAACGCACGACGTTTTTCAGTCTTGCGCCTGCGCAGAATGCCTCAGGCTTGAAATCAGAAATGCTATGTAAGTAACCGAAAACTTTTATTCTGGTACAAAAATACTGCACCATCGAACTGAGCCATCTATCGTCTGTGAAATGAACTAACTTAGGGTGTATCACTTATACCTCTTCCAATACATTTGTGCTTACCTTACTTCTCGATAGCGAAACCGTTGCAGATAGACCTGTTGATGCAAGTCGTAGAAACTTAAGCACGTAATCAAATTTCTGTCAGTGGTAATATTTATAGATTTCTAATCTTCGCCCACGATATCCAGGCTTGGAAATGACAAGTTAAGCTTATATTTATTTTTCGTTGCCGGGAGATTTCACGGAACCCTCGTGAGGTTTCGACGGAACCTCATATAGAGACCTGAAAAATTGCGCGAGTTCAATGACCTGTAGGCTATACTCTATTTTCGTATGCAAAATCATGCAGATATCAATGTTCATTGGTTGCTTGTTGTATTAGCGGAAGACGGTGATTCGGTCTGCATTTTACTGTGTATTTATTATAAGGCTCAGAGTTGTCCAGGAGGTGTAATTTAACGGGTAGACCAGTAGCATTAGCAATACGAACCTACGGGGTTTTGAAATCTAGCTTGTCCCGAAATGAAAACGCGAAGTTCGGGAATCGCTGGACTGGCGAGCTGCGAGCCTCGCAGAGGAAGGACGACGGCGTGCGTGCTTGCACACGTGACGTGGGGTCGTAGTGCGGAGTGCCGGCACGCAGGCACGCGGGCTTTGTGCGGGCTTCTTGTGGATTCGCGCTACGACGGCACGCGTGACGGGAAGCACGCTAGCCGCGCCTTCCGATCACCGCCCCCCTGCGTCCCGGAGCCGTCCACTCTATGGCCCGTTCACGGCGAAGTGACCGCTTGGAATGCCAGTCGAAACACACAGGATAATTCTAAAATCATGGAACAAACATTGAGGGGTGGTACAGCTCACTAAAACAAACAATTATTGTATAGGACTATATGGGCGGAAGTGACGCGTTGAGGCACAAACACAAAAACATAACACATTAACGGAAACATAAAATGTTCATTAGCAGCATACTTAACGAGTGATTGCGTACAGAAAATGTTAAAACAGTTGCTGGAAATGCATCCACCAACAGTCACGCATGCTTGGCGACCTCTACATATGGCGTGATTGGCTGACAATGGTGGCGTCCGTGAAATACCCGGCGTATTCGCCAATCACTCCGCCGACGCTACCAAGCTTGCATTACTGTCGGTGGTAGCAATTTTGAGCAATTATTATAAACATTGCTGTAACAATGTGTTGCATTTCATGTGTTTGTGCCTCAACGCGTCACTCCCGCCCATATATTGCTATACAATAATTGTTTGTTTTAGTGAGCTCTACCACCCCTCAATGTTTGTCCCATGATTTTAGAATTACTCTGTATATTTCATTTTACTCTCAGACGTTAACTTCCGCGCGCAGTGGAACATACACGCTATGTTTATTATTTACAACGCAATATTTATTTTAAAAAGGTGGTTAAATTATAAAAATATCTGAAAGGAAAAAGTAACTTGGGCCCTCAAAAGTGGTCACTTTACCGTGAACAGCCTATACACTGGTGATGGGCACAATCTAATATCTTGTTTAGTCCATTCACAGTTACTTACAACTTTTCTGTATTCCTCCGCCTCACACAAACAAAGCTTAACCGAGTCTATAAGCTGTTCACGGTAAAGTGAGCGCTTTTGAGGCCCTAGTTACTTTTTCCTTTCAGCCATATTTTATAGTTTATCCACCTTTTTAAAATAAATATTGCCACGTAAGTAATAAATACAGTATGTATATTCCACCACATTCGGAAGTTGACGTCCAAGGCAAAAGTAAAAATATATTTATTGACTATTATTCCAAATGAGAGGGCTTTTCAAAAGTGCCCACTTTACCGTAAGCACTCTGTTATGTTTTTAATATTTTTATACTAGTGTCTAGGGACTATGGAAGTTTATAACTATTATAACTAGGGCCAGTGACTTTTCGCGTAAAAATCGGAGCACACAGTAGACTTCAATACTAACTACATACACACCTCAGCTGTTGTTATACCTCCATTGGCTGCTGGTGCCGTGTCCGTCTTTGACCAAGCCACTCAGGACTAAGTAACTCCGACACTGAACCTTCGTGATTCGTGCGCAAACGGTTAACACGGGCCAGGACATCATTTAGCCGACCAAAGAAGTTTGACGACCCTACAGTGCTTTGGACTGTATCTTGTCTCGAAATCTTTTCGCGAAAAGTCACTGCCACTAATTATGAGGGAAGAACTGAAGTTAATTACGAAGGCATTATTTAATATACATTACATACAAGTTATCGGCGAGGGAGATCCTAATCAATTACAGTATATTACCAACCTGAATGATATCGTCGCCGTAGGCTGAGTGTTGATTTGGAAAGCGACGAGTTGCACGCCATGCTGCTTCTTGGCGGCTTCATCTAGGCGCCGGTCCTCGCACAGTACAAAGTATTGCCAAGTGTTAGATAGTTTCTGGTGTCGTAATTGTCCCAAATACCGTGTCGCNCTTTACTAAATCATAGCAACTAGCTTCAACAATACATTCATAAGAACTATTTCTTACTAGATATTACCAACAAACATATTTTCACCCTATTTTTATTCACGTTAATTATTTATTAAATATTATATATTTTTTAACATGCAAGTAAAAGTTCAATTTATCCAAAAAAAAATAAGGTACGTTTCTGTTAATACAATTTTAAAGCGTTTGTTTTAAATTTAAATTTAAGAAACAATTTTTCAATGGTTTAATTAAAAAAAAGTGTGAAGAAACCGCGAATTGACTATATTCGAATACTTGTAAGAATCGAGAACGTTCACTCGCAACTTGAATTCCATAACTCAACTATATTAAAGACAATAAAATACAAAACAATATCTTAGAAACGAAATATTGTCTTTAATATTGCACAAANCTTTACTAAATCATAGCAACTAGCTTCAACAATACATTCATAAGAACTATTTCTTACTAGATATTACCAACAAACCTATTTTCACCCTATTTTTATTCACGTTAATTATTTATTAAATATTATATATTTTTTAACATGCAAGTAAAAGTTCAATTTATCCAAAAAAAATAAGGTACGTTTCTGTTAATACAATTTTAAAGCGTTTGTTTTAAATTTAAATTTAAGAAACAATCGAACATGTCGCACATGGGGTGATTTTTCAATGGTTTAATTAAAGTTAATTAAAAAAAAGTGTGAAGAAACCGCGAATTGACTATATTCGAATACTTGTAAGAATCGAGAACTTTTACTCGCAACTTGAATTCCATAACTCAACTATATTAAAGACAATAAAATACAAAACAATATCTTAGAAACGAAATATTGTCTTTAATATTGCACAAACATATTTTAAACTTTATTATGTAATATAAATTAACCACAAAACACACATAAATACTTGGACTTCAGTAAAATAAAGATTAAATTTCGAAAAATACAACTATGTTAAGGGCCGCGATGCTGTAGTGGTTAGACCACTCGCCTCCCACGTAAGCGAACCAGGTTCGATTTCCGGCGGGGTTGCTCCCTTATTTTCGCGCGTGGGAATCGTGCCGGGCGATCCCGTTGGTCGGCGGGTTTTCTCAGGGATTTCCCGTTTCCCCCGGCCTGGCAAACCCACTCAACTACTAGGAGATAAACACTTGCAATAAATCACGTAATATGCGTCTTAAGATATTCCTATGCTCTTTCCATGTGGCTGCTTAATCGATTCTGGTGAAATGAACAATTCTAAAGACACAAAACGCAATAATCTAATACTAAAAAAAAAAAATCTTTCTTAAAATCACTAGATCAACCACCAGATTATTTTTATTTTATAAATTTTAGACTNTTCGCGCGTGGGAATCGTGCCGGGCGATCCCGTTGGTCGGCGGGTTTTCTCAGGGATTTCCCGTTTCCCCCGGCCGTGCAACCCACTCAACTACTAGGAGATAAATACTTGCAATAAATCACGTAATATGCGTCTTAAGATATTCCTATGCTCTTTCCATGTGGCTGCTTAATCGATTCTGGTGAAATGAACAATTCTAAAGACACGAAACGCAATAATCTGATACTAAAAAAAAAAAATCTTTCTTAAAATCACTAGATCAACCACCAGATTATTTTTATTTTATAAATTTTAGACTNATACTAAAAAAAAAAAATCTTTCTTAAAATCACTAGATCAACCACCAGATTATTTTTATTTTATAAATTTTAGACTTGTAGCTAAATATGAAATTTGGCGATCAAACCATGTGTTGAAATCACCACATCTGGTGAGAAAATCGGCAAGTTGGCAACTCTGACAGTGTAGTTGACGCTGCGGCAAATTGCAACAATGTACGAGATCCGTAGTTCGGCAGCTGCGGGGTGCGACCAGTTTGATTCGGCCTGGTGGAGGGGGAAATGAGCGAGGGGGTGGGGGCAGATGGCGCATGGCAACAGCCCTCCCCTCTCACCCCCTTCAGTGTCAGACGAGCCGTTACTTCTCCTCCGCCAGCTGGCCCGCCAGACACCGGCTTATTTCCGCCAGTTATTGTCGGCGCTTCCGTCGGCCCAGTCCTGTCCTGTGTTGTTGCGCTTTGTGTGCTTTCGTGTGTTCGCGTCGCTGTACTGGATACCCGCGCTGCGCTCAGGTAACACCTGCTTGTTCTCGTCGCTCACAATCACGGATCTATCTCTTTGCGTGAGTGTTCGGATATTTGGGCAGGAGGAATTACCATTATACTTTGTTCAATCAATGAGCATTTTAAAACTACGTTTTTAGCTTTAAGCCGTGTTCGAGGTCGCTATTTAGTGCCCTAAATAGACCACGTGATTTAGTAGAAGCCCGAACCAGTTTCCAACCAGTAGTACGCATACCACTAACAGTACGCGAAGGTAATTCAGGTTGTATGGGAAGACAATTTTAAGTGGTACGCAACCATGTTAACAAAAATGTAAGTGTTTGTCAAAAAGTTAAAAATAACTCTATTTTCCTCAAAATATTTCGGGTTTCCGTTCAGAAATCCCCGTTTCGACCCCCACATTTTTTTTCCACTTGGGACCCCCGTAAATTGACTGAAATGCGCAAACATTGCTAACTCACCACACCCTCCGGTATTTAGACGGTATCTCAGATGAATGATGCCAAGTGAAACGCAGTTATGAAAAGTTTGGAAACCCCTGCTCTAGCTATTCTTGAATTTAATAACAGGTTTACTTATTTGTAAGACATCTATGTATGTATATACCTTACATGTCTCCGCAAAAGCGGCTGCTGTGCCCAAAAAAATTATGATACCTTTTTTTTGCCATAAACTGTAGATTTTTACCAAAAAGGAAGTATNGCGGCTGCTGTGCCCAAAAAAATTATGATACCTTTTTTTTGCCATAAACTGTAGATTTTTACCAAAAAGGAAGTATAAATTTATTGTAGAAGTATTTCTATGTTATTTTGTTTGTTATATATTATTTTCTTTTGAATCGGGCGTCATCTGTTTTGTATGTTTTTCTGGAAAAATATAACATAGGTACCGTCTCAAACGTATTAATTTAAGGGCATCGATAAATGAGCGAGTAAATACATCTACTTATTTTCCCCAGTAAAATTGTTTACAATTCATTTNGCGGCTGCTGTGCCCAAAAAAATTATGATACCTTTTTTTTGCCATAAACTGTAGATTTTTACCAAAAAGGAAGTACAAATTTATTGTAGAAGTATTTCTATGTTATTTTGTTTGTTATATATTATTTTCTTTTGAATCGGGCGTCATCTGTTTTGTATGTTTTTCTGGAAAAATATAACATAGGTACCGTCTCAAACGTATGAATTTAAGGGCATCGATAAATGAGCGAGTAAATACATCTACTTATTTTCCCCAGTAAAATTGTTTACAATTCATTTTCTTACTATTATCTACGTAATAAAGAAACATATATTAGCAGTGCTGCTAAAAGTCGTTCGAATTAATCACCCTAAATTCTCGGCACCATATTTCTGACCGAAACGATTTCGAAAACATCTTAATATGTTGGCTCACAAAATTCAGTGTAAAATGGCTAACAAATGGCATGAGACGACGCGGTTGTGTATTATTGTTCTTCTTCTGGTCTGAAATATTGTAGTGCTTCAATNCTTCTGGTCTGAAATATTGTAGTGCTTCAATACCGCCCATCTTCCGAAATAGGTTATGTACATGTCTTTCCTGCTTGAATTTTGTTTCCGTTGAGTGCTCATCTATTCCACTAGATCAGTTTTTTGAAATAGTATTTTTCTTATTTGCTGTGTTTTGTGTCGAGAAGAAGATAGTTGGGCATGAACACTGTTGCCAGGGTATTGTTAAAATTTTTGGTAATTTTNATGTTGGCTCACAAAATTCAGTGTAAAATGGCTAACAAATGGCATGAGACGACGCGGTTGTGTATTATTGTTCTTTTTCTGGTCTGAAATATTGTAGTGCTTCAATACCGCCCATCTTCCGAAATAGGTTATGTACATGTCTTTCCTGCTTGAATTTTGTTTCCGTTGAGTGCTCATCTATTCCACTAGATCAGTTTTTTGAAATAGTAATTTTCTTATTTGTTGTGTTTTGTGTCGAGAAGAAGATAGTTGGGCATGAACACTGTTGCCAGGGTATTGTTAAAATTTTTGGTAATTTTAAGCACATGCCAGATTGTATTGTGCATGAGAGCATGTACTAATTGTTGCCATAAGCCTTCCGTAGACGAGACGGGGTCACGTGCCATCCCTACCGAGAGCTCCGCCAGGTACCAGGTATGGGGCAAGTGACAAAATGTGACTTTTCGTGACAGTTACACAGCTGTCACTGTGATATTTACCTGTGACTCTCACTTCCTTAACGTAAATTCATTGAAGCATCAAGGATACGTTATCGTATGCATAAATTAACCGTAGAATTCGTCATCCTGTGTAAAAAAATAGCATGATACTAAATTACTTGTCAGAAATAATCATACCAAAAAATTAGAATTTGCTATAATTATGTAGNAAAAAAATAGCATGATACTAAATTACTTGTCAGAAATAATCATACCAAAAAATTAGAATTTGCTATAATTATGTAGTAAATATCATGGCAAACATCAGTATTATTTAGGGAAGAAAATCTCTCCTTAATGCCCTACTAAAATTCAAATGTTCTAATTTGTTAAATTAGTTTTTGTAAAACGTAAGTCATTCTAATGCTGACGCCAAAATAATGTACTACTATGCAATTTAAAACCTCTTCCATGTAAAATTGTACGGCAGTAGTTTGTGTTATTTAGTTTTTGGCGTGCACGCAACATGATATGAAAAAGAATACATGGTGCAAGTTGCTCCTCACAGGGAACAGCTTCTTAACGGCGCAGGCGCGAGGCAAGCGCTCCTAGTCACGGCTAGGAGTGAAAGTGAACTGCGCAGAATGAACTCAGTGCGCACGGCGTGCAGGCACGAGGCAGTCCCTTCTTGTCACGCCGAGTAGCGAACAGGGACGGAGTTACGTCAACGAAACTAATAGCTACGNGCGCGAAGCTGTCGCTCCTAACCTGCAAAGGCGAGGAACGAAGTCCTCCTTGTCACAACGAGGAATGAACTCAGTGCGCACGGCGTGCAGGCACGAGGCAGTCCCTTCTTGTCACGCCGAGTAGCGAACAGGGACGGAGTTACGTCAACGAAACTAATAGCTACGTTTGTGCATACGCAACATTGTGCAATACAATTCACAAAACAGAGAGTTGAATGGGTAATAAAAATGTGTGATTCCGGAACGAATTATCAAGCAAAGTTCAATAANAAGTATTTGTGGACAACGAAGTTACGTCAACGAAACTAATAGCTACGTTTGTGCATACGCAACATTGTGTAATACAATTCACAAAACAGAGAGTTGAATGGGTAATAAAAATGTGTGATTCCGGAACGAATTATCAAGCAAAGTTCAATAAAGTGTAATATAACGCCGAATTCGGCACGGCAACGGACGTGCCACGCATTCTAGCAGTTAAGATTTATAACCAAATGTCCAACGAGTATTGATATAGTAATATATAATAGTCCAATATATGTAGCCCTATTTATAACGAATTACGCCAACATAAACGTTTATTTTATTCAACACTCGTATTAAATACATGTAGTTTGTAAATTAACCTATAGGTTGCGCTAAAGTGTAAAAGTATTTTTGAAAGTACATAATTACCGCATCTTGAAAATCATTTACTAGAAATTCGTGCCACAGCGGAATTAATAAAACAGCGTAGAGAAAAGACAGCTTGTAGTTTGTTATATCCATCCCTTATTTTAGAATCTTGGTATTAAAAATAACGATCGACACAGCGTGGTCGCAAACATTATGCAACCAAACTGCAAAATGGTAACGCAGAAATATCTGCTTACACGTGAACAACGTAGACTGTGTCTGCCGTGTCTTTTCGTCGATGTCTGCGGAAATGTGATATAGGGAGTTGATTTCAGCTCTAAAGAGGGGCTTAAATTTTGAAACAAGGCACCGAGTGGTCTTTATCCACTACTATTGTCCACGCACATGTTTGCACTTATTATTATTATAAGTGTATTTGGAATCTTTCACGCGTTTTCATAGTAGCAAACAGAGAGAGTATCATCCCAAATCGAGAGAGCTAGGAGAGCGATAGTTAGAGATGATGGAAAACCGCGAACCATTTTCGAGCCAACATATCTTCTATAACACTCTTAACTAGTTTATTCTTTAATGATTGGATGGACAAGGTTTTGACTCGGCTAAGTTGTTTGCGGACCGATCACGAATGTTCTGACTTTAGTATCGGAATCTTCATTAACCCAGTGAAATGGGAAAGTATCTTCATACATGCATGACGGCCAATAAGGAAAGAAAACTGTCGGACACGTGTACAGTACGTTGAATCCTAGCAAACAGTCAACTTTTCCCGCGATATTCCATCATCTGTAGCGATGGCGTACTAGCATACACCACGGCGGCCCCATCGTATTCGAGTAGGGAAGTGACGTGCAGAGCTCAGTAGGCGATGGAGCCAACGATCAACTTCCGGCTCTCAACTGCCTGAATTTCACGTCGGTTAAAGTCGGGTTTTCTATGACTTTAAGATACAGGCAGCAGTCGCCAAGGGCCCTTTCACACGATCAAATTGCCTCCAAATTTTTATTTAATTCAATTCNGGACCGATCACGAATGTTCTGACTTTAGTATCGGAATCTTCATTGACCCAGTGAAATGGGAAAGTATCTTCATACATGCATGACAGCCAATAAGGAAAGAAAACTGTCGGGACACGTGTACAGTACATTGAATCCTGGCAAACAGTCGACATTCCCCGCGATATTCCATCATCTCTAGCATACACCACGGCGGCCCCATCGTAGTCGAGTAGGGAAGTGACGTGCAGAGCTCAGTAGGCGATGGAGCCAACGATCAACTTCCGGCTCTCAACTGCCTGAATTTCACGTCGGTTAAAGTCGGGTTTTCTATGACTTTAAGATACAGGCAGCAGTCGCCAAGGGCCCTTTCACACGATCAAATTGCCTCCAAATTTTTATTTAATTCAATTCATTATATGCGATATGACGTCACACAAACGCCATAATCGCGGCAATTTTCTCCTTCAATTTTTTGAATGTCTCGTTTCTTTTCAAGATAGTCGTTGAGGACATACTCTATAATTTATTCAATCCAAAATTTTAATCGCCGATAGCAGTTTTTCTGATAATAGAGTTATGCGCACTCATTTAAAGTTGTAACCAAATAAGGACGCATGTTTTTTTAAAAAAGGAAATGTACCATAATATGAAAAAAAAAATATGTCGTGTTTTATCTAATTATTTTTGTGTCGTAAGTCCTCTAGATATTTCAGAAAATTTACTTTTAATTTTTTTAACATGATTTTATTAAAAATTTTGTAATAACATTTTATGTGGATACTTGATAGCTTATTGAATGCAATTCACTGAAAAACAAATTAAGTGACTTTTTAGTTCAATAAATCGAATTCACGTAATTGAACACAATACATTTTTGATCGTTTGAAACGGCCTGGAGAGTGGCGAGGTTAGACTTGAAAGAGGACTGCTTCTCACGTGACCTGTCCCAGAGTAAGCTCACCTAGTGGGGTGTGCAAAGAGGTCCTCCGGTGAAGGAAATAAGTAGCCTCTTCGTGCACTACACACGGGCGAAGCCGCAGACAGAAAGTTAGTGACATTATAATGCGGGCATTTATTGTCTATCAGTGCTTATCTCTAGCCGCACTTTTTTCTTTCACGTGTTTACAACAGTGGTGAAGCAAGCACAGGGTATCTCATAGGCTATAACACGCGAACGAGTCGTAGTTTACCAGCTGTTATGTCAGTCTGGGCCCGTGGAATATCGATTAGTGAACTGCGAACGAGTAGTAGTTTACCATCTGTTATGTTAGTCTGGGCCCGCGGAATATCGACTAGCGAACTGTGTGGACGATACCGTCTCGGGGAGAACCAGGGAGTCAGAATCACCGTAACGAGTAAGGTAGAGCGGAAAATTTTAAATCACAAGTCAAGTGTTTAACAAATCAACCAGTTAATCGCCTCGGAACTCTGTGCTTGTACTTCACAGTAAGTTCGTTACAGACAGTTTTTTTTCCTTTCGACATGATCTGTTTGGCGGGCGGCTATCGATATCGCACTTCACATCCTCATATATTCTCTTCTCCGTTGCTNCTTTCGACATGATCTGTTTGGCGGGCGGCTATCGATATCGCACTTCACATCCTCATATATTCTCTTCTCCGTTGCTTGCTGCTGCGTGGTACGATAGCGATTTCCTTGAGCTTTCAGGACGTCCTTAGGTTCGCTTACCGCTGCTGCGCCGAGCGTCTGATTCAGGCAACTCTGCGAGACTTGCACTGAATTGTAACGCAGTCTTGAAAGCAAATAAAAAAAAAAAAGGGGGACGATCAGAAATGTATGATCCCATGCTTGACGACCACGTACGCAAAGTCTCAGTTTCGTGCCGTAGGAGATTCTGCAGTTCCCGTGGGAAGGCGATGGGTGTACCACCAGGGCTGGCGAACCATGCGTTCTTCGAACGACGTAGTGTTATGAATCGCCAACAACGTATTGTGGACGCTTGCAAAACAAGTTTTCTAGACCATTCACCATTACTTCCGACTTTGCTGAAGTTCTGCTTCCAGGATATTTCTCAGCTTCACGCAAAAAAAAAACCTTAACCGAGTCTAGAAAATTACACCAAAAGGACAACGCACTTTATCTACTCTGTGATTGAAGCGTATAGTCCATTTGCGGTTTCTTCATACTCTTTAAATCAAACCTTGGAAAAATCACTCCATGTATTATGTGCTTGGTTATTTACTATAAATGCTATGTATCATAATCGTTTAGACTTCTGTTAACGTAAAACTATATTATTTTTAGTTAAAATATTGCATATATTTTACGAATAAGTTGTAATATTTATTCTTTATTTAAAATGAATAAAAACAGTGAGAAAATAGCTGTGTTGGCAATGCCTAGTAAAAAATAGTTATTATATAAGTTATTAAGGTGTGTGCGCACGAATGCGGCGCGTTGTCCCTTTGGTGTGATTTTCTAACTAGGTTAAGCTTAGTTTGCATGATGCGTAGGAATAACCTGAAAGTAGAACTTTAACAGGGCTTCAGAAAAGTTGGAAGTTACCGGAATGGACAATAGGAGAGATATATGACCCGTTAGCCGTTTACACTAGCGCATGTGCACAGAATGCAGAGCACAAACCTAGGAGCGGAGCGGAGAGGTTTGGGCGGCTCTTAACACGGGGGGTCTTGAGAGCCGACGAGGGTGAAGCGAAGTGAGTGTGTAGCGGCGCCGGAGTGCAAGGGCAGGAGAAACGGGAGATCCGCGAGAAAACCCGCCGACCGGCGGCATCGTCCTGCGCGATTCCCACGTGCGAGAATCCGGGGAACGACCCCGCCGGGAATCGAACCCGGTTCGCCTGCGTGGCACGCGAGTGGTCTGACCAATACACCACCGCGGCCCCCACAAACCTAGGAATAAACCTCAAGAGTGCTGGGGAAGGTGAGCTCTGTGCCGTGAATTTTATGGTCGTGTCTACACTGGGGTCACCTGCAATCCTCCCTGAAGAGGGAACGTTTGGTGAAGGAGGAAAGGGAGGGGACGGCGTGACCTCGTGTATTTCACGTATTTTCCGAACGCACACTTGTCTCGGTCGAGTAATACGTTGTGGACGACGTAGAAATCAAGATCCGTGT
The DNA here is from genome assembly GCA_002778355.1 of Clitarchus hookeri. NCBI lineage: Eukaryota > Metazoa > Arthropoda > Insecta > Phasmatodea > Phasmatidae > Clitarchus > Clitarchus hookeri. The sequence goes on from NQII01008209.1 coordinate 34,649, forward strand.
ATACAGGGTGATTCTAAAATCACGGGACAAACATTGAGGGGTCCATCTCGAGTGATTTTGTTTGTTAATAACTATAGGACTATATGGGCGGGAGTGACGCGTTGAGGCACAAACACACAAACATAACACATTAACGGAAACATAAAATGTTCATTAGCAGCATACTTAACGAGTGATTCCGTACAGAAAATGTTAAAACAGTTGCTGGAAATGCATCCACCAACAGTCACGCATGCTTGGCGACCTCTACATATGGCGTGATTGGCTGACAATGGTGGCGTCCGTGAAATACCCGGCGTATTTGAATCTGTTCGCCAATCACTCCACCGACGCTACCAAGCTTGCATTACTGTCGGTGGTAGCAATTTTGAGCAATTATTATAAACATTGCTGTAAAAAGGCATTTAGCGGCGACGTTGTAAATAAACAATGTGTTGCATTTTATGCGTTATTTTTGTGTTTGTGCCTCAACGCGTCACTCCCGTCCATATATTCCTATACAATAATTGTTTGTTTTAGTGAGCTCTACCACCCCTCAATGTTTGTCCCATGTTTTTAGAATCATCCTGTATATGTATATACAGGTGTGTGTCTGAGAGGATGTTGGCAATATCGCACATGTAGGATCCGAGGCTCTTCCTTCCGTTTGGGAGCCCAAAAGTCCTCGAAGCTGCAAAGCGAACCTCGTGACTCACCGCGGCGCATGACCTCTTCTTCAGATGACTCACTGGTCCGCTGTACTCACGCCAGTCCAGTTCCCATGACGCGTGTTCGTCCGGTCTTGTCTTGCACACACTTGTCCGCAACTAGGAGTGGGTTGTCACGTCATTTTTCTGTACCAGTTCCAAGCTGATACTTAAATATATTAGGCATCTGTTGCGAAATTTCCGACACTTTCTGTATCAGACAGGAATTCCTGAATGCCTCGCTATTGTCTGTCTCATTTAAGTTGGCGAGATTTTTAGTCAGTGAGTGGCAATTTACGTATACGTAACAAACAACGTGCAATTTACGTATACGTAACAAACAACGTGCCATTTACAAAATCATGTATCAGCTGATGCATGAGCGAATGAAAAGTAATATTACGTTGGCTATTCTGACTGCACTGCCGACGCACATGAAACAAGCAGAAAATACGCGGATAAGAAAGAGTTCCTAGACGAATTAATACGTTTTATTTTACGTGTTCACAAACCAGCTGTTATTACTGTTACAAACTAAACTTCGCGCTAAAGTAGTAATTTATATGTGCTCAAAATGAAACGGACATTAAGAGGGGTCCGTAATCAAATGAAATGCAACTTCTAACATTGGAAGTTCTTTTTATGTCGTACCCCCACTCTCCACACCTTCCATACATGCTTGGTATTAATTCCAAAAGCCTACAGAAATATCGCAGGGTAAAGTTAAATAATTTTTTGAAATAATTTGACGAAATATATTTTAAACTCTTTATTTCCTTGGGCGTACTCTACTCCATGGTCACTGAAGGGTGGTGCGGAAAGTGTTCATTTGAAGCTGGATTCACGTTTATGTCGATCACACGGAACAAACGAAGAGGGGGGGGGGAATGGTTGTTAACATGAAAGCAGATTTTTCTGCGTTACCATTTCGTTGTTTGGTTACAGAGTGTTCATGACCACACTGTTCATTGTTTTTATTACCACGGTTCCAAAATAATAGATGGGCAACAAACTTGACGCCGTAATGTTTTTACTATGTTTTATTAATTCCGTTGTGGTACAAATTTTCATTAAATTATTATCAGCAGATTATAATTTGAAGAAGGCACGCCGAAATTTCTACAGACTTCGCCCGTATTTCCCGGACGTCAATTGGTTGACATATTTTTATACCACAAATTTCTTCGATAGTCAATGTGTAATATATAATATTTCAATGTATGTATGTATTTATAATGAAATACGTAACCAAAGACGTTAATCATATTGAAAAACTTGTATTAAATAAATGTAGTTTGGAAATGAGAGTAAAATTATGCAATTGCGAACGTCTTGTCATAAAATCTGTGTAATAGCTATCTTTTTTAAACCTGCCAAGAATTATGTAACTATGAACGCATTATTAACAATTAAAAGAAATTTTTCCAGAAGCACTGAAGGTGTAATCTAAATATTTGTTTTTTGGCGCTTGGATCACTCTTTATAATCTCCGTCGAGTTATGACCATAGACTAAATATGACGTAGATCCACCCCCCCCCCCCTTTTGACTCCGCAAAAGCAATCTCCGTGTCCCACCATTGAACTGCTTTTCTGCCAATTCGTCTAGCAAAAACGGCGTGGATTGGAATTGAGGTTGGAACACTGATTAGTAGAGACCTGAAAAATTCGCGAGTTCAATGACCTGTAGGCTATACTCTATTTTCGTATGCAAAATCATGCAGATATCACTGTTCATTGGTTGCTTGTTGTATTAGCGGAAGACGGTGATTCGGTCTGCATTTTACTGTGTGTTTATTATAGGCTCAGAGTTGTCCAGGAGGTGTAATTTAACGGGTAGACCAATAGCATTAGCTATACAAACGTACGGGGTTTTGAATTCTAGCTCGTCCCGAAAAGAAAACTCGAATTTTTCAGGTCTCTAGTGATTATAGTAAACAAGGGCTTTGAGATGTTTGTATACTTCCTCTAACCAATTTGTAATGCAGTTTGATTAAATTCAAATTGGTAAAAGTATTTTATTCTTGTATAAGGGCTTGTCTTTTGAAAATTAAGATACAAGCAAACGCGTTTGTCACTGTTGACCACGTGACTTTGAAAGGTGTGTTGGTGTGGGGCAGGTCAGTGTTGGGCGCATGCACAGAAGGATAGTAAGCGGTCCACCTCATCTTCAGTCTGTGATCGTGACTGCAGTTCTCCGCTGTGTTCGGCGCGCACGCGAACCAGGCAGGCGATGGCGGCCCTGTGTCGAGACAAGCAGCGAGGCGAACGCCGGGGCGGTGTTGCAACGTCTCCGGACCGAGGTCGTATCCCGTCACTTTTCCCATCCGCAAAATTCGCAAACAAGTTGTTCCGTTAAGGTGGGCTCACATTAGTCCGTCAGTCCGTGTCGTTTCCGTCCGCCGGTTGAGAGCGATTCACAACAATCCGTAGTATGTCAATCCTTCTGTACGGCAACATTTCCAGTGTGACATCTTAACATCGCGTTATTTCTTTAGTTGGAGATATATTTTGGTTTTCAAGGGAAAACTTTTGTAGAAATATATTTTTTTTACCTGATAAGAATTTATACTCTATTTTTTACATTTTTAAATTTCTGAACTTGTCAGCAAAGATAAATACATATCCACCACCGCCTTGCATTTTATTTCAAAGTGCGTATTTACGTCTAAGAAATGTCGTCAGAAGGCGGAACCACACAGCATGAACTCTGTTTCTTCATAATTTAACGAAATTTTATTTTTATCATGTGGAATTAAAGAAAACATTCTCTATGAAAATGCCATGGGCTCATTCTAGTGTATTACATCATCAATTATATTTTTAATTTTTTTCTTCGAAATTTTTAAAAAGGAAATTGTTTTTGTCCTTGCAGCATGTCTTCATTAGCTACTTAACTTACCTACTTATGCTAGGCTTACAAAGGTAAATTGTTGGTGTGTTGTAAAAAAAAAAAAAAAAACAACTGTAATGTTTGTGAGAGAAATGGCGTGGAGTACAAATGCTGACGTCTCGTTGTTGGCGCGAGCTTCTGGCGGGAGCATGCCGCAAGTTAGGTTATGAAGCTGAAAGATCTTACAACGGCACCAAGTGTAAGCGCGTGTCTAAAATATGCGTTTATGTGGCTTTCAGTAATGTTCAGCTACGTGACGTATTCTACGGGCATTCAAATAGTTCTGCGCATGTTAGTTCGCAAGCTGTGCAGCCCACGTCGTTATTTCCAAACTAATGGCGAAATGCAGACACGCTTGTCGCTCCGTTGCTTTGCGCAGTCAAGAATGTGTGTAATAACGGCGTAACCAGGGGGGAGGGGGAGGTTTCTAGCAGCGTCTTTTACCCCCTTAGCGTTCACATTAAGGCGCCCGTCTACCTGGAATTTTTCCCACGTTTAGGCCGAGAAGCGCGGGAGCGATAAGGGCGACACTGCCACGCGCATCAAGTACGCCATCGCCGCTAAGCGCAAGGCTCTGAACTGGCGTGCAGTGTTCTCGTCGTGCTGCGTGTACCTATGGGACTTTCAGCGGTGACCATATTATTTTATTAGTGGGAAGTCTTTAGGAAGGTTCAGTGCAGGCCCCTATAGTAGTTTTGTATGTATCTGATGCGTGCATTTTGAGCTACAGCGCCTTGGAAAGGCCGTTTTTAGCGGTTTTGGAGTACTCTGAATTGATGTTTCTAACGTACGTGATATTTTGAAAGTACTTAACAGCCCTCGTCTGAAGTGTGTGTTCTTTTCGTAGATCAGCACGTTGGACGCACGCTTAATAGTTCCGTTGAAAAAACGTGTATTTCAAACACTGTGCAACGCAGTTCAAGCGCCAGGTAGACGGGCGCCTTAACCTTTCATTTCAGGTGCTACAAAAGAGGAGATGTGTGGTGTGAAAATTTGAGACATCGCAGCCGCCAGGAAGTGGCTACTGGAAATTACAGCTCGGTTTGCTCAATCGGTAGACACGTGAAACGTGAAAGGCGCCGAATAATAATAAAATAAGGCCAGGTCTCGGTTGTTACTGTCATCGTATTTAATATTCGAGAGGAACAGTTCAGACAGTTCTACAATGACACGCACGCGGAGCGCGCAACACACTCCGTGTTCAGTCTACAGTGAGACGCGCGCGGGTAACGTACGTAAGAAAGCTGAACAACCACTAACTCTTCCTTGTCCGCGAATCCGCGTAGCCAATAAACGAATCGAGTATTTGGTTAGTTGACATTCGTTGACGTGACCACTGAGGCGTGCACTGCAACAATGCTTGGATTTACCGTGGCGATTATCATGCCCACGGTAGACAATCGTCAACGTGTTGCACAGGAATGGTATACTTGACCGGTGCTGTACTCTGCAAGGCTCAGTGCCCGATGATCTTCCCCGTGTGCAACTGATTAGCAAACCACGCTATTGTTCTATGTTATGGCCGGTTCATATCGCTGATCACCGAGCACAGACATCACAGATTATTGGTTGTGACAACGAAGCGCGTTATTTGCCAGCTTAAGTACAACACGCATTAAAATATTTCTAATTTGCAATAAATCAATGTGGGAATGAAAGGGCTAATAAACACTTGCACATAGTTTGACAGCAGTATTTGCACAGTGTTAAACACCGTAAAAATTTACAAAATGAATTGCGCACATTATAAAACATGTATATAAGAAGCTGTCCGTCCGGGTTTGGGTGGTTGNGCCGCCACTTTGCATCGCCGGAGCAAGCTCCTCAGCGCGGGGGTGGTACAAGCCCTGGGGAGGGCCGTTGACTTACAGATGTTATATTAGTGTCATTTCTTAGTAATCATATTATTGAATATAACGCTTTGCTGATAATATAATATCATAACTATTATTTTATAAAAAGCAAATAATAGGGTAATATTAGTAACAGTACTCAATCAAACGAATATTTAATCGCACGAATAATCGCCCTAAACTATTACAAATAACAACTTACGTGAAACGGTGATTAAATTTCCCTTCGTACTTTAACGGACTTAGGACTGTCAACGATTAATACATTGGCGTGTTTAAAAAGTTAAATCACCTTATGTACTTATTTGATGTGATTGAGCCTATTATTTGATTATTATATTTTATTATAATACCGTGGATTCGAATAACATATTATGAATTAACACAGTCTATATTAGGTTACCTGTAACTATTATGATTATATTAGTTACACCACTAGCCCTTGTCCACCCAGTTGTCTTTCATTTGCAACGCTGTGGAAAAGAGAGGCTAACCCCCTCCCTCCTCCGCCGTCATAAACTTGTCTTCCTGAGCCTGGCTCGCGTGTCCCGGGGCGAGTGTTGTATAACCTGGTACACTTTATGGCCGCCAGATAGCGCGGTTCGCCTTCAGGCGCGTAGCGTGGCATGCGGCAGCGGCTTGCGTGTCCACGGCCGGGTGGAATCTTCCCGACTCGAGGGGAACCCCCGTAGGCTGTTCATCGTCAAGTCACGACTTTCGTTGCCATAGTTACTTTTTTATTTCAGCCAGTTTTTTATCCTTCAACCATCTTTTCGAATCAATATTGCCATGCAAGTAATAAACTCAGCGTATGTGAATAGCGGACATATACATTGAAGACCCAAAAAAAAACTGGCATAGGCGTGCGTATGCAAATAACAGAGGTATGGAACCAATCAGAGTAACGCGATGCGGTCGGCAGCTAGATCGGTTACTGCTGCTACAACGCGTTGTAGCCGTTGCAACGGCAGGTTGTCAAGATTTAAGTGAGTTTGAACGTGGCGTTATAGTCGGCGCACGAGAGATGGGACATAGCATCTCCGAGGTAGCGATAACATTTGGATGTTCGCGTACGACCGTTTCACGAGTGTACCGTGAATATCGGGAATCCCGGTAAAACATCACATCTTCGACTTCGCCGCGGCCGGAAAAAAAGATCGCGAAAGAACGGGACAAACGACGACTGACGAGAATCATTAATCGTGACAGACGTGCAACCCTTTCTCAAATTGGCGCAGATTGGATTTGTGGACTGCCCTGCAGGATTCATGGTGTGAATTGCCTCCTGCATACCTTCAGACATTAGTCGAGTCCATGCCACGTCGTCTTGTAGATCTTCTGCGTGCTCGGGGGGCCCTACACGATATTAGGCAGGTGTGCCAGTGTTTTTTGGCTCTTCAGTGTACGTAAGCCATGGAACTATCAAAATCATCCGATAACGGAAACAGAGCTGTGCTGGAGTTTTTTGAAATAGAGCTTGTCATGAAATCTCTCTGCGAACTTCCGTAGTCCCAAATGAGAGGGTGCTCACTTGGCCGCCTGTAGCCTGTAGTAAACAACATCGCTGACTGCGGCCATAAGGAAACATCGTGACGGCGGGCGATGGGAAGTAGCACGAGCAAGCTTCGCCTGTGTTCTGTTCCCTCGGAGTTGCAGGCGGTGACTGGGTTCTAATACCGAAATCTGCTCGGAACGGATACAGCATTATCGTTGTAGTTTAAAACACTGATTCACAGTAGAATAAATATATAGCAAACACGGGACTACCTAACACCGATTTGCGCCTGTTTTCGACCATTTTCAACGACCACATCTACGAGTCAATTCCCCGCGTTTAGGACGGACAACTAAATATCGACTTCCGCTTATGCCCCAATAAATGTTTACAATCAAATATTGCATAGTTTTTTTTATTTTAATGATTACTGACACAACTGCTTACAATGAGACCCACATGAGAAGGGAAGCCCATTAATGGCGCTGGACCCCAAAAAATTAATTATTTTATAATCGCACCAAACATTGTGCAACTCTTAGACTCGAAGACATTTTCCTCAAATAAAAAATTTTTTACACTTAATATTTTTTGGATAATTCTCCTGTGTTGTTGCAGCAATTATAACAAATACTAACTAAGTTGCGCAGATAAAAAAAAATTAACAACGTAAACTAATGCTGCGGGCTACTGCTTGACATATATGTAATCACCAAATAACAGTTCATACATTTAAAACAAACGTTAAAAAATGCAAACGTATCTTTGTATTTAACTTTTTTTCTTCATATATATGGTTTGTTGTTTGGTGATTAACACATGTGTCACACGGTGGCCCATAGGATTTGTTTACTTTGTCAATTTTTTCATCTGTACAATTTAGTTAGTATTTGTTAAAATGGCTGCGACAAAACACAAGAATTTTGTATTTGACATACAATTATTAGAAACATATAAAAAAGTGTGAAAAAAAAATTATTTTAGGAAAATGTTATCACCAACAATACGTATAAGGTGAACAATGTTTGGTAGGTACAAATATAAAATTATCCATTTTTTTGGGGATCCAACACCCTTAAATTGAATCCCTAGTAAAATACTTGAAGCGCCCCAAGGTCACATCTGGCCGTAATGAAGCGTTGCGACGGCGGTTGCAAGACAGCGATACGCCTCCACGGGAAGCTGAATAACTCTCAAACTACATTTGCAGCAGCGACATATTATTACACGCGAGGAAAGTCAATGGACTAGACTGCAGCTGCCACTTTGTACCTATCTCCTTTCCCTCGAGAGAACTACGGCGTAGGAAAATCCTAAAAAGGCCGTTTTTAACCATTTCCAGTATTTGTAAAATACACATTTGTACAAAGTGGCGGCTGTACATAATTGTTTTTTTTTTTTTTTTTTACCTTTCCTGCAAAATAATTGTGACGAAGCTTAACGAAGTCTAAAAAAAAATTACACCCAAGGGAGAATGCACCGTATTTGCGCGCACCCAGTTTAGTAATATTCTGCACGAGAGATATTTCTTACTAGGTATTACCAACATGATAGTTTTCTTTCCCTTTTTATTCGTGAAATATTATAGTCTATGGTAAGGAAAGCAAGATTTCAATTATAACTAAAAAATACGATAATTTTATGTATGAAACATATTTGGCACTCAACGTATAAAGAAACAAGCAAACGTCATACATAAGGTAATTTTTCAAAGGTTTGATTTTAAAAAAAGTAGGAAGAAACTTCGAATAGACTGTAGCTAGGGTCGCCTCTTTCCCGCGAATAGATTCCACAACTAGTTGTACTCCAAAATACGTCAGCTCATAACGAATATCGTGGTTGGATGATTTCAACTCGCATTCGTCTAAGTGCCTGCCAGCCAATTACGGGCGTTCATGGTTAGGGTAACATTATTCTGATTGGTCCAGTCGGGGTAAATATGTCTTCTCACACAGTCATGCGGCCAATGATCAAAGGAATTTCGCAAGCTTGCACGCGGGGAGTTGAAGTCTAGTCTTGTGCATAATTTTTTTTTCTCGCAAAAAAAAAAACAGGTGGCTGTACTGTAGCTGCCGGTTTTCAGCGCACGGTGTCAGTGTGTTGTGTTGGTGTGTCGCGGGTCAGTCAGTAGTGTTGAAGTGTGTGTTTCGTGTGTGTGCTGGGGCTGAGAAGTGATGTCGCGCGTGCGTGTGTGTGTGTTGCAGGCGACATGTGGTGAGGGCGATGCAAGCCTCGCCGCACTCCGGGGGGGCCCCCAACCCCATGGCGGCCAACCTGCCAGACCTGCACTTCAAGGACCACGGGGACTACGAGGAGATCGCAGTCATCGGCAACGGTCAGTGCACACTTCCCCTCCTCCACCTGTCACCCGTATCATTCGTTTGTAATTTAAATTCTTTTCGGACCAGTATGACGGACTCAAAATTCAAAGTTCCCGGTGGCGTCCTGCGAAACAAAAGAGCCGATCTAGATTTTGTTTGTGGGAGTTAAAGTACAGTAGAAAGAAGCGCTCCTGGTATGACCTTTTAATAGGTATCGGCCACCAGGAGGGGAGGTTTGGCGAGGAAAGCGCCGGTTCCACCGGGAACTTTGTCACCCGTATCAACACACTATATTCTGTACCATATAAGAAGGCCACTTTCTTGACAGTTGACAATCGCCGTGTCTTTTCGTTTATGTATCCATTCGCCATCAAATGGCGTGTCAAGAATAGGCTTTGATGTGGCGAGTCAGAGCGTCCAGGAGGTGCTGCTGCGTGCGGCAATTGGTGAACTGCTTGGGTGGCGCTGCATTCGTAAACGGAGCTTGTGGACGTGTGTAGGGTCGTTCGTAAACGCGGTACACGAAATACAAGTTACTTTAAAAATTATACAGAGCTCGCGGGAAAATAAAATTATTTATATATGCGCGTGAATACGTTATTTTAAACAACAAAACTATAACATGTTTCTGGATGTAGTTCGGGATATGGATGACAGATGGCGTGGAAGGGCATATTGCAACATATGGTGCACTTTTAACCCACAAGATAGCAGCACCTGGTTTGAGAGTCTGGAAACTTTGGATTTTTTCGTCACATTTGGATACGTATCGTTTTATTGTGCATCTCATTTTGAACACCTATACATTACTATTTTATCACGAAGTTTCGTTTCTAAAACTAAAAACTGCTGTTTTATGGCCACGTAAAATAAAATGTATTAATTAATGTACGAACTCTTTCTTATGCGCGTATTTTCTGCTTGTCTGATGTGCGCCGGCACTGCTCTCAGAATAGCCAACGTAATATTAACTTTTGTTCGTTCGTGCATCAGCTGATACAGGATTTTGTAAATGGGACGTTAGTTGTTTTCAATATATTAAGTTGCCACTCACTGACTGTCAGAATGTGGCCTTCTTATATGAAATGAACTATACCTAGCTACTCAGGTTCCAGTCTCCAATCGCACCCGAGCGGGCGAATGTCAGCCAGTCGAGCGAGTTCCGTGGCATGCAGTGGAGAGTGGAATTTGAGATAACAACGATGTGCGTACACCGTCGCAAGCGACGGAAATAGAAATAAAAGATGGAAACTTGTAGGATGAGAAATTATTTTTAATGCTATTCCTATATCGACATCTTTTACGCGCGCGGAACGGTTTATTGTCAAAGAGGTTTTTTTTCTCCTTCTGAAGTTCTACGCACCGTTTGGCGGCCTAGCCAGACGGAGCCCCTAACACGTGTCTTCCCGGTTTCCCAACCAGTGGCCCAAGTCCCCGATTATCCTTCTTTGCGTAAGAAGAATCGACATTATTTTTTACTCTTTATATTATTAGCGACCGTTTTCGAGGCGACAGTAAGTGCAGCCATTTTACCTCAGTCATCGTGGGAGTCTGTTCAGTGGGTGGATCCGTCCAATTCAGAAAACGCGATTCAAAGAAAGGCGGGGACGTGACATTTCTTTTTTTTTATCTTATCGCGTGCTCGGCACTGGCTAATTTTCCTCGCTTCCTATAGGACGCGCAAAGAGGCCGTTGCGGTTCTAAAAGCAAGCGGCGTAGATTCAATTGGGCTGTACCCGGCACTTCCGAAAATGGACGACATCTCCCGTTCCATTTGAAGACGTACGCGAAGAGACTAGGACGTCTTTCAGTTATTTCCGACGAGTTGCATAGTCGATTGAGATCGAGTTTACCGCGTCGAAACACGGGAGATGTAGCGGCCATCCGGCGACATTGCGCGGTCGATATTTGTCTGGTTGCTGCAATGTGTCCGTCACGGTTGTCTCTCGTACGGTTTACAATCCTGAACACCGCTAGGAAATGTGCATATGTATATCGCAATGTATTACTGCATGCCTGGCCCGCCCGTCCAATACTGGACGGAGAACAGCAGTTTGTGAAAGAAGCCGCAGACAGTCACGTACCGAGAATTTTACTTTTGCACCAACATAGGATTCAAACCACGCAGCTTCTTGCTACGTTCAAGGACACCTGTAGGCATAACTGAATTCATGCGGTGCACACTGGTTACTCCCGGCTTAGCCCTTGAGTGGTTTAGCTTAGCTGTAAGCATTCACTGTCATTTGTTTGTTGTATGTGATGTCAATGGCGTGTGTGTTTGTGTGTGTGTATATATATATATATATATATATATATATATATATATTAGCAGTANGGGACTGTATTGTATATCAGGGCACGTTTGGCTCAGATCCACTTGCGTGATTGTATGTTTTTATTTGTGACGCATCTAAATTGTCTGCTCGCTAATTTCTGATTAAATTAAATTACGCTCAGTTCTGATTGGCTCAAGTACGCATGCAGGAAACTGAAGTATCGTTCTCGGAAATCGGTCGTCCCTGTTTATTATTGGTTGAAATGTTCTTTTTTAAATTTATTTTATATACTTGAAGGCGAATCACATACGTTCAGTGTCAGGAAAGCGTAATCCTAGTTAGTTAAAAAAATATAGTGGAAGTAGGAGGGGGGGGGAGGCGCATTCAGGCGACAACCGACAACAAAAACCGCCAAGATATGTTAAAAGTGCATACAAACCCAAGAAGGTGACCTCTTCGTGTGTAACGATCCCTTGTACCCTTTCGTGATAAAGCGTTTTTGAATTCGGAAGCGTTTGTTTGCGTCCACGTCGATTTTTGGTCGGATTTTGCTCTGCGAGTTCCATTTGCTTTATGACAGTTGAAAGTGCTTTCCGCGGCCGTGCAAAGTTGTCAACATCGACAAATGAAATACTTCAGATAAGAGAGCATCGAAAATCAACCAAGGGGTCGAGAAGGGCATATATCGTGCCCACCTGGCTGAAGTGGGCATTCTAGGGCCATTCGTGCCCTTGCTATGAACTGGGACAGTGGCAAATAACGTCACGACCTTGATGCACTTTTCTGCTGCTCGACCAAGACAAGTTTGTGTCCGACAAGTATGTAAACCACACAAGGCCACATCGACCCTTGCCTTCTCTCTTTCTCCGACCCTTTCTCATTCGGTAAGGGATGGAACCGCAGGGGCTACAGTTGGCCAGTGCAGTTACCATAAATTCGTGGCTCAGTGTTGCCCTTTCTCTGTAGTTTGAGGCTGATTGCCGGGTTTCTATGGGGTCGCGGTGGTGTAGTGGTCAGACTATCCGTCTCTCACCTGGGCGAACCGGGTTCGATATCTTGGTGGGGTCGCTCCCGGATTTTCGCACGCTGTAATCTTGCCAGACGATGCCGCTGGTCGGCGGGTTTCCTCAGGGATCTCCCGTTTCTCCCCCACCCACGCATTCCGGCGCTGCTCCATACCTCGTTTTACCCTCGTCGGCTCTCAAGACGTCGTCGTTAAGAGCTGCCCAAATCTCTCCACCCGGGTTTCGCTCGACGTTTCTGTGCAGGCAGATGTATACATGCTCTCGCGAGGACGACTAATACAGTCTATTATTTACCATTACTTCCAAATTTTCCAAAACCCTGCTTCAGTTCTACTTCCAGGATATTACTCCGCCTCGTGCAGACAAGAGGTTAACTAAATCTAGGAAATTACATCAAAGGGGCATCACACCGCATTCGTGCGCACTCACTGTAATAATATTTTCCATAAGAACTATTTCTTACTATACATTACCAACATACCTATTTTTCTGTTGTTTTTTTTATTCAAAAATGATAAATAAAATATATTAATATATAATACAGATAATATAGGTGAAAAGTTTGATCTAACCAAAAATAGGAAACTTTAGTTTTAACATAATTATAAAACCATTTTTGATGTGTGATGTATTTAGGAAACGACCGAACACTTTTTGAAATGTTCGTTTCAAAAAGCTAGAAGAAACCGCGAATAGACTACAGTTAAATATTGCTGTACTCGGAGTTCGCCGTCCTTTCTGAAATAACCGCGGTATCGCTCAGGGCCTGCTCTTCCCCAGCTCCACAAATCACGTCGGCGAGGCGCGAAGCCAGGCAACAACCTTCAGCTGGTGAACTAGGACACAAGGTGTATTTGTAAAACACAGTATATACTCGCATACTATGTTTACCAGGAAGTGGTGGGGCGGGGTGTTTGTGGTAAGTAGCGGGGTTCCCCAGAGAAAGTCACGTCTCGGAGGGGAGACTGCGCATTCCACCAGTATCTGAGCTCAAACACCAGCCTCGACGAGGAATGTGCAGAGACAACGGTCCCCTCTGCCCTCTCTACACACACGACCCCACTAACAGCCAGGCTCGCATCGCAGAGGCCTAGTCGTTCCGGTGACTGGATCACGAGTTCTAGTTCACGGTGAACGTGCCGCGGACTTGCTACAAAACCACGTGACTCACGGAAGTGATCCACGTTTCTAGTCCCGTCGCCGGGGACCACTGCTCGATCTCAGTTTCCGGTGGGGATGACGTTTTCGGGCCTGGACTCAACCCAGAGGTCGCGGTGGCTGAGCGGCTAGACTGCTCGCCTCCCACCCCGGCCGGGTTCACTCCCGGATTTCCGCAAGTGGGAATCGTGCCGGACGATGCTGCTGGTCGCGGGGACCTCCCGTATTCCCCGCCCCTGCATTCCGGTGCTGCTCCATTCTCATCTCATTCATTTCAACGTCATCGGCTCTCAAGACCTCGTTAAGAGCCGCCCAAATCTCTCATCCCAGTTAGACAGAGTTGTGAGTATTTCGTGGATTGATGTGGCAGCAGGCTAGGCTTCACAGTCCTCTATACACTCGAGACACTACCGTTTGCTTATTGGTTTCTGCGATCCACCAAGTGAGGCCTTCCTACAGAACTGTTCAACGCTCACTCACGCTACTGCTTTCTGATTATTACTGGTTCTCAGTCAAACGGGGCGTGTATAAATAACTGGTTGCTAGAGACCTGAAAAATTGCACGTTTTCATTTCGGGACAAGCTAGAATTCAAATCCCCGTACGTTTGTATTTCTAATGCTATTGGCCCACCCGGTAAATTACACCTCCTGGACAACTCTGGGCCAATAATAAATACACAGTAAAATGCAGACCGAATCACCGTCTTCCGCTAATACAACAAGCAACCAATGAACAGTAATATATGCATGATTTTGCATACGAAAATGGAGTATAACATACAGGTAATTGAACTCGCGAATTTTTCAGGTCTTTACTGGCTGCCAATTACAGTAACAGGAACACAGAATAAGTGTTTGAAGTCTACCCCGCCACAGAATGAATCCGGGCTCTACTCCATGTAAGCTTTCGGCAAGCTTATCATTTGACTTGAATTTGCTTCGCCGACCAAGATTGTCATGCCATGTGTGATTCAAGCTTTATTTAGCCAGATTTGTCACGACTGGCACATACTTGCTAATTGCAAGCTTGCAGATGGATTGAATTATGCTTGCAGCTTGCCAAGGCAAGTGTAACTAATCAACCTTGCCACAAGTTTGATACGTGGAGATTAGTTAGTTTGTTTCAAGCTTCCTGCAAGTTTGAATCAAGCTGTTGATGCTGTCGGGGATGTGGGAGTGTGGCGAAGACCACTGTTGTGCGGATTTTCTAGGGAGTAGTAGAAAATAGAGGTCTGACACAATGGGACCGGAGCTCGGAGCTGTTCATTCTCTGTCATTCCGGTCGTCCGGCGGCCATATTGTCCGCCATGTTGGATGTAGGTGACCTTAACCCGGTGACCTTTGACCTTGAAAACCCAACAAATAAAAAACCTAAAAATGTATTAAAATTATTAACAATTTATTATTAAACATTTTATTTTAACAAAACTCACATTTCCGGATGTTCCCCCATCCCCTAGCCCCACGCCCAGCAGACGACTGACCCCCACCACCAATTGCTATTGGCTTTTTAGTCGGCCGGTCTCCATCCCCACCACCCCTCTACTATACTCATTCTATCGTATGCAGACATATTAGTTTTTCGTTCGTCATTTGTTTATACATTTCTGGAGGACACCATATTTGATTTCAAATGTTTAATCTTACATCACCCAGGTGGTGCTCATGTATTAATAATCGATATCGCCACCAGGCGAGTTATCGATTTAGCCACCAGGTGGCAGTCATATTTGTTTATGTTTTTAAAGTGTAGGTTGCATTAATTTCTCGATTATACTGCCTGCTATCGGCCTGTACAGAATGGTGACATTGACCATTCCTGCAAAGTACGTTAACTGTCATATTTATATATTTTTGTTTTATTTTTCAACATAAGTATTTTTATTTAAAATAATTTTTATATAAAGTTTAGGGGCTTTTAAAATAAATAAAACATAACATATTTTTTAAAACAATTTTTTTATTTTGTAAAGTACGTCATGAGTAAACACATATACGTAGGTTTATTAATTGCAATCTTCTGTGTTCACTGCTCGATGTCCGCATCGGCGACCCAGGAATTGTAGTAGGCTGGGAAAACTCACCACTTGATATACGATCGTCCATTATGCGTTTTCAGCACCTCTTCGACCTAATACGCATCTGGAAACTTTGTAGGCTGGATCTCCTCTGCATAGAAACCACCACGAACGAGAACATTATTCAGATCCTCGAGAAAGTAGGTCCTAGGAGCATAGTTGCGTATACGTCGCACACGAGAGAGTTCGGGGCTCCAATTCGCTGTAAATCCTTTCTCGAAGATACCTTTCTGTTTGCAGATGCGCACCAGGGTCGCCAACATTGACTATAGGCTTGCGTGGGTCCCTCCTTTTCGTGTCAGTGTACAAGGTTCGAAGCAGGGATTCGTCTTTCATATCTTCGGGCTTCATGCGTGTGGCAGAGTAAACGGTAGAATTGTACTCGCGTACGAGTTTTGGGAGTAGATTCATCCACTTGTAGTTGCCATTTGCAACGAAATGCCCCCACATTCGCCCCTTCAGAGTCATGTTGAACCTCTCGACTATAGAATATTTGAGATTGCTGTACATGGAATAATGATTTATTTTGTGTTTCTTCATAAGGGCCTAGAACTTTGCATTGTTGAGAATCCCTTGCCCTGGTTGGTTTGTAGATTAGGTGGGATGTGCATCCTTCGTGCAATACATCAGCCATGGCCTCAATGACATCATGTGTATTCTTCGACTGACAGGTCTGGCCCAGGCGAATTTGCTATATGCATCGATGGCTGTCAACATGTATTTGTAACCCTTGTTGACCCGAGCATATGGTATCTCGACGAGGTCGGCTTGAAAAAGGTCGTTCATCCTACATATGACGACCTTGCGGCGGTGGTAGTTGTGTCTCTCAGATGCGTGCAATTCATTGGCGATTTCCAATCTACTCATTCTATGTAGCCTCCCTCCAGTTCTTCGATGGTTGAAACTATCTCGTTAGTGTGGGAGTAATTTCCAACCCTTTGCGAAGCATGCAGTAGCTGCAGCCTATCGACCAGCTCGTTCGGGACGTCCCAGCATATGCAGTCGGTGTTCTTGTCATCGTCTATCTTCTTTAAACCTTAGCTGCTTTTCAGTGCTAGGCCACTGAAGAGGTCTGCGAGAATTTCGATTTTTTCGTGATCTTCGTCCTTATCTCGGGATCATTATCTTGGTAAAGTGCATGCGTGAGTTCGAGCAATGTCTCGTATTCCAGGAGGTCGGATTCTGTCAACTCTCTGGGCTCCTTGTGAAATAAAAGTTCATATAGCCCGGGAGTTCCACGTGTCTAGTATCGCCTACTTGGTTGATCCCACCTGGTAGAAACTTTATTTTATCAGCACTGAGGAACCATTTATCATTATGACTATATACTGTATACTGTATCATTATTTTGAGATGTATACGATCTTAGGTACCGGCGAACCAGAGCATTGGGTTTAAAGACTCTCTTCCGTATTTTTTTCTTGTGTGGCAAATTCACATCCAATCCATCGTCCCGATCTGTCTGTACATCATCATGTTTTCGCTTCTTCATAGGCTCAGCAGTATCGTTGATTTCGGTCTTAATGGCTACGGGTGCTCCATCGCTCTCCCTGAGTACATCGAGACGAGTAATGGTCTTAAAAATGTCTTCATTTATAAGGTCGCATAAAATTTTGGCCATTTTGGTGAGCAAATACTTCGAGCGAACAGACTGTGTCGGCCGATGCAGGTCGCTGGCAATGTCCGACATCGCATTGAATAAATAAAAGTTTGTGAGTTTGCTCTCTTTTATAGATTTAGTTTTGGGTCTCCGCCAAAATACATTCGATCTTGCCCAGGCATTTGTTGCAGACATCCAATATGTCCCTGCTGTAATTTTGAATATCCGCTTTTGTTGCGAGGGGGGAAATCAAGGTCGTGAATGTATGTCATATATCCTTGCAGGTTTTTTCAGATTCTCTTCATTTTGCGCAGATTCCACATTCAATCTGTCGATAATTTGTCTTTGAACACTCGTTACGTGCTCGTCCATTGCTATCAAATCGCGAACGATCTCAGTTTTCACCCGCTCCATCTTCGCCCCGAGCTCGGATAGGTAGTTCTGAAAGAATGTGCTTTTTTCGGTCAACATACTGCGCAATTCCGTGATGATGACATTACCAGTTTCGAGGACGAAATTTTTAGTAGCAGTATCCTTGGATCATTCGGGTTCGCCAACATTTCGAATTATTCTTCTACCAGCATCACAAGTTCCATCCTTTCTTGGTACCAGACGACCTCCATCTTCGTCTTGATAAAGATGCAGCTTGAGGCTACTTTGCCCGAATTTCGATATGATGTAACTCATTCTCGAAAGTCGGCGTTGAACTGATCGAATCCTCGTCTGTACCTCCCATTAAATAGTGGCAGGTCCTTAACGATCGTCAAAAATCTGTATTTCTCTTTCCAGTACAAGAAACACAGTACCAACATGTTTGCATTGTCGCAGAGCAGTCATTTCGTTATGCGCTAATAAGTCTGGCCGAGGTACACCCAGTCCATGTTTGTGTGCCATCCCATGCTAAAGTATTCCTCTTTTGTTTCTCACAGGCAACGCCATCAAAGACAAATATCTAGTTTGGCAGTGCTTCACTCAGTGGTATGATGGCTTCGTCATCATTGTAAGGGAAATAACCCACGCCATCCACGTCCTGTAGTACTTGTGCCAGTCGTTGGTATTTCGGTTGCTGGAGCGATTTTGAATGTAGGTACACATTTTCGAACCGAAGGCCATTCTCTTCTTCCAGTAGTCTCAGTAGAACGCATGTTTTCCCGCAATTTGATGGTCCTGTGATGATGCAGTGCACTGTATTCGGAGATAGGCTTCCATGTCGCGATTCGTGAGAGATAGCTTCATCTTCGGCATGAGTGCATATGGGTAGAGTAACATCTTGCTTGATAATCCATATGTTACCACTACTATCTTGCGGTGCTAACTGCTGTGCATGCAGTATTAACTGCGAATGTGCGGTGCTAAGTGTGGTGTGTGCAGTACTAACTATGGTGTGTGCGGTGATAACTGTGGTGCATGCAGTGCTAACTGCGGTGCTGATTGCAGTTGCAGAGAACCAGTGCTACATTTTAGAATGTCTCTTGTCTCTTCAAAATATTGCACCGAGTAAACTGCCTGTAGCAGATTTTGCATTCAAAAGTTAAACTTGAACTTTTCATTCTGCAGGTCGTTATTTCATGTCGATGCACGCTGCACAGAACTGTAAATGCTTTACCGCAGAAGCGACAAAGCAGATACGTCATTAGCATTTCACATCCGTACTGTTCCAAGTCTAAAATGAAACTGAAAAAAAAAAGTGTAATAGGAGCATATTTATTCTTTTCTCGCTCAGTTCACCGCGATGCCTTGAAGAGGTAAGACCATAGCTGGAAGCGGGATCGTCGATACCCTGATCAACAATCTACCATTCGAGCTGCACATTCCTGGATACAGGTTCTGCGGACCAGGAACCAAGCTAGCTAAAAGGCTGTTACGCAGCGACACGGGCAAAAACACCCTCAACGAAGAGTGCAAGCAGCATGACATCGCCTATTCCCAACACAAGGATCTGCAATCCAGGCACCAGGCAGACAAGATACTTGCACAGAAGGCCGAAGATATATGAAAATCGTCAGACACCGGACTCTGAAAAAATAGCAGCCTGGGGCATATCCAACATGATGAAGACCGAGGTGAAGATGGTAATTGGAGATAAGAGCAAGGGAAAGACACAGGTTAAAATGCGAATAGGTACAAAGATCAAGAGAAAGGCACAAGTGAAACGAAAAGCAGTGACAAAAGGAAGAAAAGCATGCAAGGCCAAGAAAACATCTACCGGCGGATTTTTTCTATTGCTTTTGCCTGCACTCGGGGCTCCTGGGTGCCTAATCGGAGCCACGAGTGGTATAGTCCGAGCCGTCAACACAGTATCTAGCAAACAGAAGCAGTTGTTCGAGGTGCAAAGACACAATGCAAATATGGAAGCTATTACCATGGGTAAAAAAATGGCCAAGGCCTCTACCTAAGGTCATACACAGTGGGAGGCGGAAGTGTGCAAAAGCGACACAGCAGGAAAAGGCGTTAACGAAATCTCTACCGAAACGAAGGCTCACAAACGTTGATTTGGAACTTTTTGCATGCAAATAAATAATACCACATTTCAGGGGAGTGTTTATGAGAGATGCTTTGCCCCCTAAACCCAAGAGAGGCGAATGTGCAATAACTAATCTTGACACAACAGCCGGGCCCAGTATGCACTGGGTCTGCGCACTGAAGATTGTGCAGCTGCTGCACAAATGGCGTGCCTCGTACTTGGACCAGGAATCGACTGCCCAACGAGTAGACATGAAGTCACTCGTTCTTCTCGAAATGGGAGAGAATGTAGTTTTTCGTATGGTGGCACACATGATCGACATCCATATTATATATAAGTAGAAAAATTGAGGAGCTCGTTTAGTCGATGCTTATAGAGGTCTGATCGTCACCATGACTCCATTCTGTCCTTTCTACGAACATTTATGCAAGCACCAATCCAGACTATGGTAGAGTGGAGTATAGTTTCATTGCAGAAGATCTATATCTGCGAACCTACACCGAGACCTGCGATGGTAGTGGTATGCAGCACTGGCGATTCGCTCATTTTCCAATCGTCTATGAATCAATGCAGTTTCAATAGGACTGTCCAGGAGCGTCGGCCTGCTTCATGTTCCACATGAGGCCGCAGATGCAGATTCCCTGCACCGTGAACTAAATCGTCGTCCCAGCACAGACTCATGCTACCTACCATCCATGTGCCAGACTGACGTGGATTCGCTCCAGGTGGGGCACGAACCATCGATCTACTCTCAGCAACCTGGGTCCAAGAAGGATGCCACCAGCCAGACGACCAGACACTGCCGAGTGCATCGCAGACGCCAGGTACTCGTGTCAGTACCCATCACGGATGATGATTATGCCTCTGGTTCCAGAGATGAAGTTGCACATACTCGTCGAGACCAGCAATGTGCACTTCTGAGGCTGTTGATGGCAGTTCTGCTACAGACAGATGTGGTGTCGATGAGCTGGATGTTGGTACTAGTATCAGAGCCATCGATCAAAAAGGAGTCAAGTCCACACTGCAATGATAGGGTGATGGATGGTGAATCGGAGATAAGTACTGCTGCAGCTGCTTGTACCGATGGTTTTTGTAGCGACCCTGTGATTTTGTGCAGCCCTTCATAGAGCACTGCTGTTTACCGCCATACATGAATTGCATCATAATTAAAGACCTACAGATTAAAATATGTAATTTGGACTCTGTTCGAAGAATATTAATGAAAATTATTATTTTTACTTATTATGTATATTTTATTATGTGTACGATACATTTTTTGCAAAAAATATGTTTTATTTATCTAAAAAAATTCCTCTGCTCAATATAAAAATTATTGTAAATAAAAATGCTTATGTTGAAAAACAAAACAAAAGAAATTTAATATGACAGTTTACACACTTTGCAAGAATGGTCAATGTCACCATTCGGTACAGGCCGATAGCAGGCAGCATAATCGAGAAATTAATTCCGCTTTAGTGTTGAAAATATAATCCAACATGGAGGGCGCCGACAGCACAACCTACACTTTAAACACATAAACAAATATGACTGCCACCTGGTGGCTAAATCGACAACTCGCCTGGTGACGATATCGAGTGTACATGCTTTAAGTCTAGCCTGCCACTGGAAGAATTTGCGATGTTCACATACTTCTTTCTACTTATCGCATTGGTTTCCAGTCTTTTCAGCTGATGCGTGCCCCTTCGAGAGGTGGCAAGTCATCACGGCCCTTTCCATTATTCGACAAGGCTGGGGGCCGCGGTGACGTGGTAGTTAGACTACTCGCCTCCCACCTAGGCGAACCGGGTTCGATTCCCGGCGGGGTCGCTCCCGGATTTTCGCACGTGGGAATCGTGCCGGACAATGCCGCTGGTCGGCGGGTTTTCTCGGGGATCTCCCGTTTCTCCCCGCCCTTGCATTCCGGCGCTGCTTCATAGTCACCTCACTCCACCCTCTTTGACTCTCCAGACCTCGATGTTAAGAGCCACCTAAATCTCTCCACTGCACTCGACAATGATGACGGGGACGAGTGTAAACCAAATCTTACTTAACGAGGACACGTTAGATAAAATATATATTTTAAGCAGATTATTGCAAAATTATTAAATGACTTACCATCTTTCTTCTTTACCAGGCATAGAGAATTACAATATTATTTCAAATGTGCACACGAAAAATCACTGATTATCAAATAATTCTACGTTTCTTTCCTGNCCCTGAACGACTCACATTCCCCTGAGGGAGGGGGTAGATCCCTCCCTCCTCAGTAACGTTTCGGATGCAATGTTTTATCGCAAAGTTTACGTAGCGCGCTCGGTAGGATCAGAAGTAGCGCCTGGAAGATAGACTGTCGTTTCATCAACGGGAGCTATAGGCAGTTCACGGTGAAGTGAGCACTTTTGACGACGTAGTTCCTTTTTTTATTTCAGCCATTTTTTCATCCTTTAACCCCACCTTTTTAAAAATCAATATTGCCTTTGTAAGTCATGAACACAGTGCGTGGATTCCACCGCACTCTGAAATTAGCGCCCGAGGGCGAAATAAAATATATTTATCGACTATTATTCTGAATGAGAGGGCTTTCGAAAGTGCTCACGTTACCGTGAATGGCCTATATATGAGGGTGGACTATGCTCCAGGGACGCCTGAGATGCGGTTCCGCCCACTTCACCTGACCTCTTCCTTCAGGCTCGCCGTCATGTCCTGGCTCTGGTTCGCAGGGCCAGGAGTCATCGACTTCCCGTCTGCTGCCACAGCGCATTCGCAAACATTCTCCGCCTACCTGGCGCCAGAACTGCGTTGCACAGCGCTTAAACACTTTTTTTTTTTTTACGAAACTATTAAACGTGCGTATAATGTGCTTATATACGAAGGAAAAAAAACACACTTAGGAAAGGGGTTGTTGAGTGCTTTCAAGTCGCAACGCTCATTAGAAACACCTTTTCAGAATACTCCAAAACGGCTTTTTCAAAGCACTGTATCTCAAAATATACGTATCAGATACGTACAAAACTACTCAAAAGCCTTTGCATTAAACCTTCCTACAGACTTTCCACCAATAAAATAATAGGGTCATAGCTGAAAGCCTTGTAAGTGCATGCGGTGAGACTAGAACACAGCACGTCAGTCGAGAGCCTTGCGCTTAGGGGCGATGTCGCACTTGATGCGCGTGGCAGTGTCGTCCTTAGCTCTTCCGCGCTTCTCGGCCTCAAACGCGGAAGAAAGCTCCACGTGGGAGGGAGCATTAAGCCCTGCCCAAGGAGAATGTATGGCCCCCACCTCCCTTCCTTCCTCCCTTCCTGAAAACAGATTGCCAACATGTTATAGTAGTGTATGTTAAAATATTTTATTTCAGACACTTAGCAACACGATTTTGTAATCGCTTTGTTCGCTTTATAACGTTCAGTGCGGTAATGGAAGTGGGTAGTGGACGGAGCCATTATGTAGACCATTCACGGTTACTTCCAACTTTCCGGAAGCCCTGCTCAAGTTCTACTTCCTTGATATTCCTCCGCCTAATGCAACAAACATAGCTTTACCAAGTCCAGGAAATTACACCAAAGCGACAATGTACCTNTTGATATTCCTCCGCCTAATGCAACAAACATAGCTTTACCAAGTCCAGGAAATTACACCAAAGCGACAATGTACCTCATTCGTTCGCACTCGGTTTAATAATATGTCGCATAAGAACCATTTAAGTCTAACATGCTTGTGGCACATGGCATGTTTAGGAAATAAGAAAAAATGTCCTACATGGGGTGATTCAATGGTTTGTTTTTAAAAGTGTGAATAAACCGCCGTAGACTATATATGAGGTAGAGCGATCTCGCTGGCTGCGCACAACCAGTCTCCGTGTTTTTACAGTATTGGATTGCTTTTCTGCCAACACGACTAGCAAAAACGGCGTGGATAGGATTTCAAGTTATAACACTAGTAAACACGTGATTTGAGACAGTAACCAATTTGTAATGCAGTTTGATTAAATTCAAATTGATAATAGTATTTCATTCGTATGAAAATGCTTGTATTTTGAAAATTAAGATATAAACAAACGTGTTCATCGGTGTTGACCACGTGACTTTGACAGTTGTGTTGTTCGGGGTGCCGGGAAAGGTCAAGGTTGGATACGTGCGCAGAAGACGAATAATCGGCGTACCACATGTTTAGTGTATGTAAGCCGTGGATAGACTGTACTATTAGTTGAATAGTTTGCAAGTGAGTGTTGTCGAAGCTTGCAGGAAGTGTTGGCCGGTGTTGTTGTTGGTGTAAGCTTGCAGGGAGTGTTGACCGGTATTGTTGTTGGTGTAAGCTTGCAGGAAGTGTTGACCGGTGTTTGTTTTGGTGTTGGTGCAGGCGCCTACGGCACGGTGTACAAGGCGAGGAACGTGGCGAGCGACATGGTGGTGGCCATGAAGAAGGTACGCGTGCCCTTCACGGAGGAGGGCATCCCCATGTCCACCATGCGAGAGATCGCCCTGCTCAAGCAGCTGGACCAGTACGAGCACCCCAACATCGTGCGGTGAGTGCCACAGCTATAGCGACACACCTCCTCCACCACTTGCCGTGAGGCTGCT
This sequence comes from Clitarchus hookeri, assembly GCA_002778355.1. Lineage (NCBI taxonomy): Eukaryota > Metazoa > Arthropoda > Insecta > Phasmatodea > Phasmatidae > Clitarchus > Clitarchus hookeri. The sequence goes on from NQII01008209.1 coordinate 59,074, forward strand.
CGCTCCACACACACGTCTCCCCCTCCCCTCAACCCACACCATCGCTCGCTTACCTAGCTTAATTTTGACGATATTGTATGGTTTCTCGGAGTGGAGTGGAGAGGTTCAGGCGGCCCTTAAGAGGAGTTGTGTACTAAAACATTTTCTGTAAAATCGTTGTTTGCGCGAACAGGCGTATCTCGGTAACTAAATGCCCTGCCTAGAAATACGACTTTTTGCCAATAAAAGGTAGGAAACAATTATCTGTACCTCTACTTTCTTACTTTTAACATATTAATAGTATAAACGAAGGAAAAAAATCGTGAAAATAGTAGAATATCTCACTTTTAAGGCTTGTCTATGCAGTTTCCTTAAACGGTAAGAGAAAAGCACGATTGTACGGGTGTAGTTTAATGTGTGGGCTTTCATCGCGTGTAATAAAGTGGAGCCTATAGCGTTGTTAGTCTACCTAATTAAGGACGTGACTGGACGTTAGATGGCGACGGAGATCTTTAAGGCATCAACGCTGATGTACATCCATTTTATCAATGCATCGTCAAGATCACAGTCACTTTAATGTTATGAATGCGATATATTCATAATTTCTTTCAGAAATATTTTTATGGCACATTTCTTGCTTTTCTTTCTGGTATGTTAGATCACGTTCCTTCTCGAAGAGTAGGCGAAGCTATCCTCGGAGAAATAATTCTTGATAGGATATGTGGGATGACGTTATACCCTAGTAAAAACTGGGGTATTCAAATAAAAAAAAAATCTCCTAGAGCAATGTATTTTTGTATAATATAAGTACTGGTATTACAAGATATACCGGGGTGTTAAAATTTAAAAAAAATCTGTAAAGAAAAGTATTTTTACAGAATGTAAGAGACGGCGTTCTGCCCGCAAAACTAAAAGTATTTTGATAGCAAAATATCCATATGTTAGAAGGGGAGTTTGGAGAGTTTATGCATTCTAGTTATATTATGGATGAGATTTGGACTGTGCCTAACAGTGAGTGTAAGACGAGGAGTGGTTGGAGCTGTATCGAAGTCTTGGTGAGTGTGATGTTAGCAGTTTAAGAGTTAGGTATGCTACTTAGGGTTATTCGGACAGTTAATTACAATGCCGAATTGTGGATTGTAAGAGGTTAAAAGAAATTCCGTTCTGATCAGTTTGATACTAACATTTATATAGTTTCTTGAAAAAAAAAATTGTTGCAGGGGGCCCCTTGTTTGATTTTTGGAATTTTTTGATTTGTCTTAAAACTTTTTCACCTATTCGAATTCTTTACCAAATCATATTTTTTTAGAATTTAAAGGGGAATCCAATCCTATGTCCATAATTAAAATCGGATAAAAGTTGTGCTAGAAATAATTGTTTTAAGTTCACTGAAATGCCAACTTATTATTAAGTTTTACTTTTCTGGTGTCTTAATGAAGCAAAGCGCAGGAGGGAGAGAATATTATTGAAACTGACACAGTACGGTTAGTTACATTTAATTTAAAAAAAAACATGGAATCAATTTATTACCTTCAAACTATAGCCTTCAATGTTATATATGCCTGGCTACACTAGCCCTAGATGCTGCATAAGCCTACAACTTTCCATATCCAGTGAGCCTTGTGCTTAAGTTCGCTCACATGAACAATACAGAGGATTTTCAGACGAAGTTGCAGTTCTGGCATTTCTTTCTTACTTAACGAACTCATTAAAGGCATTACATCAGGATCCAAGTGTATTCGCTCATAATGGATTTTAAATATGGGCTACTACTTATTGAAATTATTGAACCCAGTGCCTGATCGTGAAACACTTCGTCAATAAGAAATGTACTTGCAAATTATAATTTTTACTTACGATATCCTATAGATACCGGACTATTGTTTTGCAGAACTTTTAAATGACATTTTGCCTAATTTTAGATAGCAAACCTGCCAAATTACCGATCATACCGCCTATATTTTCACAATTGAGGGGCAGCGGTGGCGTAGTGGCCGGGGCGCTCGCCTCCCACCACGGCGATCCGAGTTTGATACCCGGCGGGTTCACTCTCGGATTTTCGCATGTGGGAATCGTGCTGGACGATGCCGCTTGCCGGCAGGTTTTCTCGGGGTACTCACGTTTCCCCCGCCCTTGCATTCCAGCGCCGCTCCATTCTAGGGCTTCATTTCTGTCATGCCCGGGGATGACGGTCACCTACGGCTCCCAGCTGGAAACACCGTCACTTGGAGGGTGTTGCCTTGCGCTGGGTGCATTCCCCACACGCCATTATTATTTCACAATTGCTGTACTGAGTAACAACAAGGAAACACAGCCTCTTGCGCATTACGGTGCAGTATTACGGTACGATCGCAGTCTTCTAACCCAACCAGATTATATTCGNAAACACAGCCTCTTGCGCATTACGGTGCAGTATTACGGTACGATCGCAGTCTTCTAACCCAACCAGATTATATTCGTTCATTTTGTTTTTGTGAACTTTCTGGAGGAAAACAATTCTTTCTTCCTCCCTCCTCCCTGATTAACAGATAATATGGCGAATGACCGATAGCATAGAACTAAAAGAAAAAAAAATGTTTAGAAACTGACGTGTGCTGTACTTATTATTAATAATATTTCCCGCCTTTTCGTTGATTTTTTTTTTCTGTAATACGTTAGTCAGCCTTAAAAATCCTGTTTTTCCCGTGTTCGCTCTGAATATTTAATGCGAGCAGTGACAGTGTTGGAAACCTCCTTCTAACTGAATATCGAAGGAGATGTAGCGGAGTATCGGCGGTGAAGCGTACTGGACCTGCTGTTAACGCCAGGACACAGCGCATCGTGTGGATGTACCCAGCTCCGTGACCAGTGAAGTCTGCCTCCTGTCTGTCCCTAAGTCCAAGCGGGATTCGTCCGTCGGCAACTGGAAATTACCATCCTCGGCCTGCANGTCTGCCTCCTGTCTGTCCCTAAGTCCAAGCGGGATTCGTCCGTCGGCAACTGGAAATTACCATCCTCGGCCTGCACCTTCTAGTCGCCAACCTTTTCCTTTTGAACATATTACTCATGTGCTTCCTATTTTATTTTCGTCCTCATTGATATAAGGATTTGCTCGATCAAACAAAAAAAAAACAGCTTTACCAATGAAAACAATGAAAGCCAGAAGGATTAAAAAAAAATTGTTTACCATAAAAGGAAGTTTGGAGGTCAACATGTCTCGTGGTCCGTCGCAGACCAACACACTTGAGCAGTTTGGCATTTTTACATCTAAAGAATAACAAAACTGACCAACTGTACATTTATTGGTTGGACGAACTTAGTTATGCTGTTGTTCACAGTTTGTTCAGTCGCCAGGATGTTCGACGGCAGCAAGCACGGCTGGTTCATGGTTGACGGAGCGCTTTTGAAAACAAACATTTGAAAGAAAAACGTTCTGCACGTGGCCGGTTATAATATAGCGATGACTAGCTCGCGTTTAACCAAGGGAGGAGGGGGGAGGGGGGTTAGTGGCAGCGCCGCTTCTAACTTCCTATATACGCCACGCGTCAAATCAGAGTCAGGAGCGTATTTAGGAGATTACATCAATTTCGTAACCCCTAGTTAACATTAAGTGTGCGAATCTGTGGGTACTGATCTTGGTGTTATAAATTGGCGTGCACTAAGAGTAGTATTTGATGTTTCTCGCAATACCACAGCGTCACTTGATATACTGGCATACAGTATAATGCGCTAATGGCAAAAGTGCACATTTTTAAAAAATCTAACTTAGAAAAGAAAATCACTGCCAATTAAATGTTTCCATACAGATCAGCATACAGGTTCCCAGTTTCAATATCTGCGAATTAAGTTAAATAGTTTTAAGTTATGCGCATATTACCATTAATTTGTAACAAATCAGGTGGATCTTTTTTTTTTTTTACACTGCTATTATAGTGACAGGTTTGTGCCAATTTCACGTTTCCACATGAGAAAGTTGGCAGTGCTATTTTTCATGTATGGCGGGGAGGGATGATACAACCCGAGGGGGAAACGTAGTGCTTTCGAAAGTATTCAATTAGCTGGGAAGAGCCCATACTTCACAATTAGTCGGAAAGGAGACAGAATATACTGTCTCTTTCGCTCTCGTATACGGTTTTTTTTACAGCGCCCATGTTTGAGGCTAGCGTTATGGTTTACATTATGAGAATCAACCGCAGGCTTCGCCCGCACGAAAGATAGACAAAGAAGGAACGTACATCGTTTGTCGCACACGCCGCGACCAGCAACATTTAGAGGGACCCTGCCGCGAGATTAATCGTTCGCGAAAGGCCGCCTTTGCTATGGTCGATGGGCGCGCGAACCCACACACGCGCCACGCAACTCGCCGCGAGCTGCGTGGCGCGCAGTAATAGCAGGTTGCCTGAGTACCGCACCTTGCCCTCGGACACACAGATCAGCTCCAGTGTCGCACGCGTGGAGGAATGCGTACAGAGCGCCGTGCAGACGCTCGTCTCAGGCTTAGGCGAGGGACGTGAGGTCGAGACTATGGCGTGCCGACACGCGCTAGCCTGTGTCTCACACACGCCGCGGCGAGGTTAGCGGAGTCGGTCGTGGGAACCGCACTGTCGACCGACTGCGCGTGTCGGTGGCTGGGATCACCTTTACCTGCACGGCGGCAGTACCAGCTACATGCCGCCGGTAGCAGCTACATGCCGCCACTACGGGCGAGTCAGAGGTTCTGTTTTAGCAGAACAACGGACGACGATACCGTGACCCCAGCCATAACACGTACTCTCGGAATGCACATATATACTTTCTGCTCGTACAGGCATCGCGCATACTTCAGTGGGGAATCCCTTAAGCCAACTCAGGGTACCTGGACATGGGATGACACCCCTCGTACTTGTTGCCGTTAATCTTACCGCCATTCAACACAGCGCGCAAGGACGCGAAGAATCTTAAGTTTGGTATAAGGAGAGCTGATGCGGCTGCGGCTTCACAGCTGGGCATGTCGTAGGGCATGCTAGGCATGTCGCAGGGCATGCTGGGCATGTCGTAGGTACCGGCGGTTGCAGAAACGTAGCTTCAAGGCCGACATCAGTGCGGGGTACTCCAGTCGACGCCGCTCTGGCAGAGATTGCATTATGCTCAGTGCAGGGCCTCTCAGTACAGCGGCGAGGTAGTAAGCCCCCTGCTCGGCTGACCAGCCATTCAGGGTGGCGATTATTCCAAACTGGCGTTGGTACTCCCGCCAAGAAGTCTGGCCATCACAGGGGCCGGGCTTAGTTGAGACCCCCTTCCCCACTCCTGGCTGCACGACGGCAGGATTGCTGACTATCCTCCGAGGTCGCCGTGTTGGTCACGACTTGCACTGCTTCCTCACTTTTCTCGGCTGGCGATGTCGTCACAGTGGAACTCCGTTGCTGAAGAAATTCCTCCAACAGCTTCCCTACTGCACTCATCTTCTGTTTCATTTCATTCTCGGCACTGTCCATCTTGTCGTTTACAGCGTTCACTATTTCATTCACACCGTAAATTTTTGTGTTCACTAACTCGCTAATGTCGTATATTTTGTTGTCCGAATTTTCAATTACTGTGTCTATTTTCAATTTACATGATGTATTTTCTTGTCTACATTGTGATTTACACTATTTACAGTTTCAACCACTCTCTATTTTACACTACTAACCTGGTTGTTTACATCTTCTTTCAAGCTATTTACACTAGCGCTGACACTAACCATCTGGCTACCTAGCCCTTCAATTAATGCTTGCAGTGCTTCTAGTTCTGCAGACATTTAGCTAGTTAACATTCATTACGACAGTTGTACAAAACAGTGTTTAATATTTCGACCTTCAACTATTAAAATTGACTAAACTACCTAATGTCTCTAATTACTTGCCTATAGTCTAACTTTATATACAACTGGTTAAATAATAATTGGCTCCATCCCACTGCTGGCACCAGTGTTACATGGACGCATGAAGGGGCGTGTCCGAGTTCGTGAGGGATGGAAGTCTTAATAAAAATAAAATAACTAAATTTGATTTCTAATTTATTTACACAACTATTATTTACAGCATTAATCTATCTAACTCCACTCTTACTCTTTTTATTTCTCAGTGAGTGCAATATTTAATTCTATTTAAACTCTAATTAACGTTTTTCTCAATGTCTCTGTTTCGTTATAGTCAATTAACTCATACTCATCATTGACACACTTTCTGTCTGTATGTTGCCATAATTTGTAATGTATTTTCACTCACGCATCCAATCTAATAGTCCAGCCTGCGAGTCGCACTCTTCACTGCACCGATACTCGCAGTCGCAGATTTTCCTCCCGCTGGTCACTTCTCTCGCCGCTCGCTCGATGCTCCAGCCACTCATTCTCTCAACAACTCCCCGCTCGGGGGCCCGGTACGCTTTTTATACATCAGTCGCCCTTACCATCTGGAAGGTTCGACGAACCCCAAGTCACGCTGAGAGAACGAGGTCGGTAATCCAGGGCATTCTTCCGATAAACGCAGAAATCCTATCCGGCAAAGGGTTATCGTGGCAGAATGCCTTCATAACTCTAAACGCTGGTAGGATTATCGCTCGCCTGTCATTAAAACATCCCTTAGTGACCCGCCACCCCCGCTGTCATATCACTACTCTGTCCTTCTCTTCCGCCCGGTCGCGCGGGGCGGGCCAAGGCCAGCGGCGCAGACAAGCCACGCGTAACATTACTTAATAATTTTCTTTCGTATACGGCAACATGTCTTTACTGTAAACAAAACAATCTCGACGCAATTTTGTTATTTGCAATAAAGAAGATTAATATTGCAATACAACAATTTAATAACGGAAAACCTAATTTTCTTCAACCTTATTTTTTTTTACAGTGTAGCACATGGGACAAGCTGTAAGGATAACGAAGACGTGTTGCTTGTGGTCCGTGATTACTGCGAGCGTGGGCGATGCTGCCCCGTTGCAAGGGCACACACACACACCTACAACTTGACTTCTGTGTGTTCAGGTGGCGTTGTGAGTTGCTGCTTCCTCATACAGGCGAGCTACTCGCAGTTGTTATTCATTCATGCAAGCTATACGACGTGTTCCCTAACTAACTGCGTATTATAGTCCATCCACGGTTAGTTCTAAGGTTTCTCAAGCCCTGCTTAAGTTCTACTTCCAGGATATCCCTCCGCCTCATGCAAACAAAACTTAACCAACTCTGGAAAATTACACCAAAGGGACAACACACCGCATTCGTGCGCACCCTGTGTAATAACATTTTTACACAAGAACTATTTCTTATTAGGCGTTGCCAACACACATGTTTTCTAGCTGTTCTTACTCATAATAATTTTTAATGAAATGTTATAATTATATATAGGAAATATAAGTAAAAATTAAATTTAACCAAAAATAAAATTATTTTATGTTAACATAAGTATGAAACGCTTGTGATACGTGGCATATTTAAGAAACAACCAAAAACGTCATACATGGGGTGATTTTTCATAAAGGTTAGGTTCAAGAAGTGTGAAGAAACCGCGAATAGACCATAACGACGAGGGGGAAAGTAGGTGCGCTATCGTTGAATTAAAAGTGCTAGGGACACATTTGTGAATACTGGAATTATTTTTAAAATGCTTATAAGTGTAAGAATGAGAAAGTATGCAGAACATTTTCTTGTCTAACAATTTGAGCGTTTCACCTGACCGACGCATGAACAAAGAGACCGGGCCCACGCCAATGTTATTGTTACATATGGCGAAAGAATACACAATGTGCACAGTTCAGTGTAATAAAACTTGTGACCCTCTTAGCCTGTAGGCCTTGCCGGGATTACAATACATACATACATTTTTATAATAAAAATAAAATCTTCATATTTTTAATTGTTTTAAATATCATATTAAAATTATACTCACTATCTTCACTACCAAGGGAACGTTTATTAAAAGTTTTTGAGGTAAATGGAATTTTATTCTCAAATTTTAATTCACAGAAATTGCCTCTATTATATTAATTATATATTATAAAAATGAAATAAAATCACTTCTCAATAACAAAATTAAAATCCTTATAGTAATTAATTAATTCTATAAAGAAGAAAAATAAAAGCAACACCATTTACCTTTAAAACTTAAAAAAATTTAAAATTTAAAACCTCCAAATAGGTGGGGAATCTCTTGGGGACCTGTGACATTTGCCTGTAAACCAGTTTCCACGGGGAGCCAACAGTAGATCTTGAGCAGGGCTTTCGACAAAAGAGTTCAGTTTACCGTTCGCAGTCAATAACGTCGAAAGTTAAGCATATTCTTGTTAGCCTGCCCATCGCACACATACGGTGCGATGTTTTTTTTCCTTCGTGTTCTTGACTCGTCTGCGTTTTGGTGACACGTGGCGGAAGGATACACGGAGCGGGTAGCTCCGAACTAGGACTTCAACAGGGCGTAAGTCACCACGAAGAGAGTCTAAACACTGTTCACTGCAATCACTGCCCATATACACTGAAGAGCCAAAAAAACTGGTATAGGCGTGCGTATGCAAATAACAGAGTTATGGAACCAATCAGAGTAACGCGATGCGGTCGGCAGCTAGATCGGTTACTGCTGCTACAATGGCAGGTTATCCAGATTTAAGTGAGTTTGAACGTGGTGTTATAGTCAGCGAACGAGAGATGGGACATGGCATCTCCGAGGTAGCGATAACATTTGGATGTTCGCGTAAGACCATTTCACGAGTGTAACGTGGATATCGGGAATCCGGTAAAACATCACATCTTCGACATCGCTGTGGCCGGAAAAAGATCGTGTAAGAACGGGACAAACGACGACTGACGAGAATCATTAAACGTGACAGACGTGCAACCCTTTCTCAAATTGGCGCAGATTGGATTTGTGGACTGCCCTGCAGGATTCATGGAGTGAACTGCCTCCTGTTTACCTTCAGACATTAGTCGAGTCCATGCCACGTCATCTTGCGGCACTTCTGCGTGCTCGAAGGGCCCTACACGATATTAGGCAGGTGTACCAGTTTTTTTGGCTCTTCAGTGTAGGCTGTACACAATCAAGTGAGCACTTTTAAGGCCCTAGTTACTTTTTTAATTCAGCCATTCTTTATCCTTTAATCACCTTTTTAAATAAATATTGCCATGTAAGTAATAAACACAGTGTGTAGATTTTATCGCACTCGAAAGTTAACGTCTAAGGCCAAAATAAAAGATATTTATTGACAATTATTCCAAATGAGAGGGTTTTCATAAGTGCTCTCTTTACAGCGAATAATCTGTAGCTACGTGTATGCTGCATATAGAGCACACTGGTTAAGTTGGCAACGGATTGATAAAACGTAGTTCTAAGACGTGACGTAGTGCAGGTATTATGTTTACATTTATAACCATTTCTAGGTTTTTTTTAATAATTCGAGTTTTATTTTGCGTATTAATAATGTATTACATTCGTTACAATTCTTCAGTTTTTCTTGGAGGGGAAATGAGTAAAGTGGTTGGGCCCAAGGTAATGCTAATTTTATATTTTACGTAAGCATACAATATTATATATGGAAATAGATCCTAAGCAGGACTTTCAAAAGTGCTCAGTTATGATGGTTTCACAATAAAAAAAAAACGTTCCCACAGAGCACAGGACATAACAGTAAAACATTCAATTGACCAGAATTTTGGTACGTAATTAATTGCCAATGGAATACTTATTTACTATGTATAAAATTTTTTTTCGAGTCTGACGTAAGTTGTCAGTGTTGGTAAATAATGGATTTACGTTACAGATAGTAATATTCTGTTGCATAGTAATAGTGATTTAAAATTTTTACTTTTCTTTAAACATTTATGCTATGATATTAAGCTGTTACCTGTTATTTTCTCTAAATCTGTATCTTGCAATATTTCTTCTTTTCTGCAGCATAACTGTTCCTCCATTTTAAACATCAATAACTCCCTTGAAAATGTTATATACTCTGCTCTGATTGGCTGATGTACCATGCGCCCGCACGAGGCATGAAACATAAGAATTTACTTTGCATTCTGTGTCAGAAACTGTCGTGCACACGACACGTTATGCGCAGCTGTGTAACGATAAGTTGTAAAACACGGTGGTCATTTCTCGTGCACGCCGCCTGTGTTCGGTGGTTTACCGTTATGCACGCACTGGTGAAGCGAGCTTACAAGGTCGAGTTACGATGACAAACGCGTGCGGCGTGAAGAACGCGTTCGCATCGAAATGAAAGTAGCCACTCTTCACGACGTTGTTCATGTTTATAGTGTACGTCAAGACTGTGTACGTACACCATGGCCATAAAGTGAGCAGTTTTGAGGCCCTGGCTACTTTTCCCTTCGAGGCAAAGGCAGTTTACATCTTAAACCACCCTTTTTTAAAAAATAAATATCGCCGTGGGAGGTAGCGAACACAGTGCGTATATTCCATCGCACTTGGAAGTTAACCCCCCGAGGCTTAGATAAAATATATTTATTACCTGTTATTCCAAATGAGAGGGCTTTCAAAAGCGGTCACTTTGCCGCGAATGGCCTATACTTCCATTGTGTTGGGTTTCACGTTCTTCGCGGCGAACCGAGCTGTAACGGCGAAGAGGCCGTAGAGTTAAGAAGCGAGTGAGCGAGGCGTAGCGAGAAGACACNGGGCAGCATTCCAGGTAGAGGCCGGCCGGCGGCCATCTCGTCAGCTGGGGCATCTGGTTCCCTCGGCATACTTCAGCATTCCTGGCATTCCCCTCGCCGACTCCCCGCCGCGAGGGGTGGTTGTGCGCGCGACGCACTGACGTGTCGACAGCTGTTCGCATGCACGAGTCGCGCCTGCCGCGGATGAAGAAATTAAGGCGCCCGTCTACCTGGCGCTTGCACTGCGTTGCAGGGTGTTCCAAATATACGTTTTTCAACGAAACTATTAAGCGTGCGTCCAACGTGCTGATCTACGAAAAGAACACACACTTCAGACGAGAGCTCTTAAGTACTTTCAAAATATCACGTACGTTAGAAACATCAATTCAGAGTACTCCAAAACCGCTAAAGAAAAAAGGCAGCTGTAGCTCAAAATGCACGCATCAGATACATACAAAACTACTATAGGCGCCTGCACTGAACCTTCCTAAAGACTTCCCACTAATAAAATAATATGGTCACCGCTGAAAGTCCCATAGGTACACGCAGCACGACGAGAACACTGCACGCCAGTTCAGAGCCTTGCGCTTAGCGGCGATGGCGTACGTGATGCGCGTGGCAGTGTCGCCCTTATCGCTCCCGCGCTTTTCGGCCTAAACGTGGGAAAAAGTTCCAGGTAGACGGGGGCCTTAAGGCCACACTGTCTACCGGTTGGCAGCTGCGACATTTAAATAGGAAATCCTACTTTAAGGAAATTTCGCCTCGGCGCGTTAATTTTAAAGACAGGCGTTATTCATGAAAAAAAAAAAAAAAAAAAAAAATGCTAATTTGTGAGAAATCTCAAACGTAAACGAACATGTCCATCACTGTCGACCACGTGACTTTGACAACTGCGTTGGCGATGACAGAGTCGTGTTGAGATATTGCGCAGAAGGCGACAGTCGGCCACCTCGCCTCTTTTCTACGTGACAAGCAGTCTTGAAAATAAGCAACGAAACTATTTTCAGAGTGAAATTAATCCCCCCCCCCNTTAATCCCCCCCCCCCTTCTTGTAGTGAAGATCGTTGCAAAGTTTTAGGAGAGCAGCTCGTTAGCACGCAGAAGTGTTTGGAGTGTGTTGAAAGCCCACTTGGTGCGGACGAACCGTGACGGAAGTCGTCCTATAACAGCTGACAGCTGGCCTCTGCAGTGCTTCCGGCGCAAGTAACCTGCTTTGTAGCGCCTTACCAAAGGCTCCCCCTGCTTGCAGTTATATTGCGCGTTCGAGCGAGTGAAGAGATTTGGGCGTCTCTTAAGTTGGCCGCCTGGCTGAAGGAATTTTGTTGCACGTCTGAGGCCTAAAAGCGCGGGAGCACTAGGGGCGACCGAGTCATGCGCCATCAACCCTCTCGTCGCCTCTACGCACAAAGCACTGGACTGGCGTGCAGTCTTGCCGTCGATAACGCGCCTATATGAGACTTTCAGCGGAGTTCCTACCATTTTTATGACGTAATAATAAAAATAAGGGTTTGATGCACGCCCCTATTCCTTTTTTAATGTTTTGTCCCGGAATGTTCATACCTAAAAATGACCGTGAAAACACCCGTTTGAGCCATTTTCACTATATAAAAAAACACGCTTTAGAGAGAAATGGAGGAACTGGAAAACGTATACAGACGCGTGAAGTTTCTTAAAATGCTATTTCGTAAGCAGACCGCACTCAGTCACGTTGGACGGTTTTTATAAACTTTTTCTGCTGGAGCTGTGCACGCCGCTCGGCGGCCTACCCAGGCGGCCACCTTATAAGAGGCTATGTCACCCCGTATACAGAAATGATTCATTTTAGTGTCATTACAAAAGTCAGGGTCATTACTGAAAATATTTCACATTTAATTGTTATGTGCAACTTTTTGTACCTGATAGTTAATATGTGTTCCCTGGTCGTCATTAAACGTGAAAATGAATGAGTACATAATTTTTTTTATTAAGATTGTTCCATCAATATGCGTTTGTAGTTCATATATTGTACCCGTAATGATCGGTAAGGCAATTAGCTAAGATTCTACTGTCGCATTTTTCAATAAATCTCCCTTTATTTGAATTAGGAGGAAATAAATAAAACATTCAGTATGGCGGCTGACGCGGGCTCTTGGTCCTTGAGAGCCGACGAGTGCGAAGCAAGGCGAGCGTGGAGCAGTGCTGGAATGCAAGGGCGGGGGAAACGGGAGACCCATGAGAAAACCGCTGACCAGCTCCATCACCCGGCACGATTCCCAATGCCGGGGGCGACCCCGCCGGGAATCGGAACACCGGTTCGCCTTGGTTGGAGGCGAGTGGTCTGACCGTTACACCACCGCGGCCCCTGCGCGTTCGAGGCCTCGAAACCCTTTTTTTAATTACTTACCGCAAATAAAAATATATATTATTCGTCGTCAGGTAAGTTTCTCGTTATCTTTAAATACTTAATAATCCGTAAAAACTATCAGGCTGTCAGGTCACGTTGCTGTATATTCCCCCCCCCCTCTTGACCCTTGAACGAGTGCTGTAAATGTGGGATGGACCGTCGTTTACGCTCGAACAAGACGCTCTCTTCAAGGATAAATATGTTACATTCTGTCATTCCTGTAGACGTGCAGTTCCAAAAATGCAGTTTTTTCTTAACCTACCGTAAAACTAAAAGGGTAGTAGGTGGTCCTTGTGG
>NQII01008210.1:0-72676 GCA_002778355.1 Clitarchus hookeri
ACGTGTAAAGCAGGAAGTAAAGCCACACCTCACGCCGAGCGCTGGACGGAAGAGAACAATAGCATCGGATTGCTGCACTTGTGATACAATTCACTCCCAGTTATCAAATGTTTTAGTAACCAAACACAGCAGTAGTTTCCTTGAAGCCACAAAATAAAATTTAAAAACTGCTAAATCGCAAAATTAGTGTACACTGAGGATTAATTTTCCTCAAAGTCTTTCACCATGAGTAAGAGATTTTATAGAATGGAAAGGGACTGTGTTGATTGTTTATCATTGGTTAAGGATGTTTTAGTTACATGCCATCCACTGTTTGTTTTGTTTGAGTGTAATGTGGGTTTTTATATAGTTTCAGTGTGTGTCAACAACAATGTATAGTAAAATGAGCAAATTTTCTTGGTCAATTTGTTTTGTGTCCATGTACATATGGTTAGTATTATGAAAATACTGACAGACAGAGTAAAATTTGTAGCAAAGTTGTTTTGTTTTCATGAACTTTTATTAAGTTACTATTCTAAAAATTTAAAATATTGCAAGACCATGTAAAAGCCACAACAAAGTCAGCTTGTTTTGGTACTTTCAAGGTTGATTTCCTTGAAACATTGAAATATTACAAGGTTAAGTAAAATCTGCTCCTGTGTCATCATTTTGTGTCCATGTACTTGTGGTTAGTTTTATTAAAACATTTAAATATTGCAAGGTAATGTAAAATTAAGTTAAAATGTCATGAAACACCCTCAGCCCAAGTGAAATTTGTATTAAAGTCCAGAAGTTTTCTCTTTATGCGATAGATTACCTGAGAACACAATTATAATTTGGTATTGAGAAAAGTATGGTAAACTCCATAGAACTCTTACAAAACCATAGCTTACTGCTATAGAGTATTGAGAAAACCCATCCCTAAAAAAAAAAAACCTGGTACCCTATTTTGATAAGTTCCACTGTATTATATTAAGAGGAAGAAAAACGTAGTACACCCNAAAAAAAAAAACCTGGTACCCTATTTTGATAAGTTCCACTGTATTATATTAAGAGGAAGAAAAACGTAGTACACCCAGAAAAAATACAGCCAGGGAAGATTTCCAGAAACGATTTCTTATACATTTACTGCAAGTTCAGGTATACACATGTGTTTTATCCAGAGATGAAAATCTAATTTTCATTAACAATTAATTATATGGCGGAATTATACCACGGACTGGAAGTAACAATTTGTGTAACAGACCACCAATGCCATTTCACACAAAGGGACTGATGTTATTACTGTAAATACTTATTTCTTACCTCTATTTCAGGGCTAAAAATCACAAAAAAAAAAAGAATGATCTTGCAAGAAATTTTGATGTGCCCTGGACTAAATGAATATAGTTACAGTGAACCTATCACCTTTCTAGCATACAGTTCCTCTGGCGTAGTTTTCTTGAGACCAACCAAGCGGTACACCTTGAGCAGCACTTTAGGGCGTTTCCTCTTGGGCTGGAACCTCTCCATGTCTGTGACTGCGTAGATGGCCGACTGAACCAGCGCTGTGCTCCAAGACAGTAGAGACTCCTCCTCACTGCCCTCGTCATCNTGACTGCGTAGATGGCCGACTGAACCAGCGCTGTGCTCCAAGACAGTAGAGACTCCTCCTCACTGCCCTCGTCATTGTCGTCTTCTTCACTGCTATCCTAGTACGCAGACAAGGAAAGAAACATTGCACAAGACCAGCTATACCCTCATCTATAAATTACTCATTGCATAGTTCAGTTTGGTAAGCATGAGAAAGTAGATGCGACGGAGTTCAGGCAGGTGTCTGGAATGTTTCAGAGATGCAATAGAGTGTTTTGTTGTGGTTGGTGCTGTATGCATTACGCAATGCCACAATTGGGTAATTTTGGTGGCATTATGCAGCAGCATATGGTTAACGAGAGTGAGCAGTGGCGACTTTAGTTGAAGGGAACTGCCGCCATCTCAGAGATGTGAACTGGTCATCACAGAGTAAAATTCCATGTAACCCGCACCGGCAGCACCCGTGACCATTCTTTTTCCATCTCATTTAGGCCAAATCAATTCTGTATAAAATGATTTCCACCAGTGTAAAAGGTTGACACGGTGCCAAGAGGGAACGCCCCTCCAGACTTTGTAAAATTATTTCTCAATTTTTTTTGTGGTATGAATATATAATAAATCTTGAGACACTGTTCTCGAAGTCTGTTTGGCTCATTGCCTCGTAAACTGTTTCGTATCACTACTGTGTAATGTGTGTAAAACTACATAACTGGCAAACAATCTCAATGGGAAGTTTCCAATTTGTTACACTTTTTTTCATAATAATGCCTTATTTCCCAAACTTAATTTTTATTTTCTGTAATTACTGAACTAGTCGAGCTGATATTTTATTTGGTCAGAGAGCGATCGCAATGTCACAAACTTTGGATCAAACAAACCTCAATTAAAAAAATCAATGTGAATATGGTATTCGAGTAGAAAAAATATTTATTAATTTAACTTTTCTTTCTCTGATGTTTCCACTTCTCAACAGCTTACTCAAATACCAAGACATTGGTTATGTTTATAACTTTCAGTATGAAAACAGGTGTATGTGAACGTTTAAATAATGTTTGTGCTACAGCAAATAAATTTCCTTTTAAAACCTTTCTCAAGCAAAAAAAAGAACAGTTCTGAATATTTCCAAAGCAAACCTACACTTTTTGATTCTACAAAATGACACTGAACAGATTGAAACAACAAGCAGTGGCTGTGATGACACGTTGTAATGTGGCACGCGCACAGTTATAGTCGGCTTTAAGTTGCCACTTGGCTATAACTTACCACTCGAATAGCTCAAGACGGAGTAACACAAGACTGTAAAATGGACGCCGATTAAATATTATATAAAGTCAAGTTCCGGTGTACTTGTTCTATACTTTTATTTACCAGTCAAGAGACACAGTTCACATTCGATCTTCAGGTATGCCGCGTACGAACAGGTTCACAGATAAACAGACAAGTGCAGAACAGCTCCACAGTCGTTTACGAATTATTCATGTCTCAAAAACTTGCATCGCAAGAAGAAGTTACGAAGGCAGGACAGACGTTCATTCACTCCTGGCACTCTAGCGACCTCCCACACAGACGGAAGTAATTTAATAGAATTGAAAGTTCAAGCCGAAAATAAATGGTGTGGGTGAAGCTCTTCACGCCCGAAGAAAATTAAATGCAGCGACCTCCCACACCGGCGGAGAAATAATCTAGTAAGGTCTAGTTTACCGGTGTGGAGGTTAGCGCTAAGCCCGACGTGGCCTAGGCGAGCACTACTTGACGACTGCTTCAAACGAGTGACTTGATTCAACAACTGGCTTCAATAGCGACAGGCACACGTGTACTTGTGCTGCCTATCACCCCCCTCTCCTTAGATAAGGGCCTGGCGTGGGCTGCCACGCATGCTCTCCACACGTTATCAAAACTGCATCGTAGGAACTTGTCAGGCAAAACTGTCGACGCAGTCTAAAGAAGCTAATCTAATGTTGAAGCGTAACAAAACTTAGGCTTTGAAAACTGCAACCGGACGCCTGATAAACGTTAAACGACTANTGGCGTGGGCTGCCACGCATGCTCTCCACACGTTATCAAAACTGCATCGTAGGAACTTGTCAGGCAAAACTGTCGATGCAGTCTGAAAGAAGCTAATCTAATGTTGAAGCGTAACAAAACTTAGGCTTTGAAAACGGCAACCGGACGCCTGATAAACGTTAAACGACTAACGTATGTCCGATAAACAAACTATCACGGTAAAACGAACCACCACGGCTTTTAATTTCAAACCCGATAAAAATATTATGAAGCTTGGAAAAACGAAAGAAAATGAAACACGTGTCCCAAAAATTAATAATACACCTACTGCATCATTACAATGTATCAATGTAAATAAACTTTTATACAATAAAATTTTGATCCAAAAATATTCTTTTCCTATGAACCACCTGCTCACATGTACCATTTTGAATATTCCAAGGTGTTATATATTCTCATTTACTAAATTGTGTATGTGGGTGTGGAACTATACAGAGCGCAGCGCACATGTATCCAGTATCTCGCAAGTAGTCCGGCAGCATCATTCCCAGGAGGAGTAGTGAATACCAAGATGGCAAGGTGGTAATTTCATCATGTATGGAGAGTGTCCATCGATATCCTTCTCTCTCGAGCGCATATCAATCAAATCTTGCAACATTTGGTCCTCCGTAGTCGGATTTTGTATCCAGAGATTGTGATGCGTAACTGCGTTAAAGTTTCGTTCATTTTTCCGTGTGTGGCGTAAATGTAAAGTGTACCACATGTGTGAAATTACTGCACCGCCACTCTGAATCTACTTTCACAACTTAAGCATCCTCAGATAAAATGAAGATTTTTTTTCACCCCTTTTCAATATTATGTGATGAAATCTTCAGTTTTAATGATCTTTTTCGTTGAAAACATAAGGTTTTGTGTCTCCATTGTCTCTCGTTCATTGGTATTTTTTGGCAACTGGGTGAATAATTATACATCTGTATCTCGTTTGTTCCTTGTGTGTTGAGGAGTGTTTTCACAAATATATTTATGTTGCATTAGACACGTCGATATAACTTATTAGATCATCTGGCATTTTGCCAATCAAGTGTATTATATTTGTTTCATTACGTTTTGCCGTTATTTTGTTTGATGTGATCCTAGTCATGTGGTTTCAGATATTTTTGCGTAAGTTCAAGCTCCAAAAAAGTGAGCTTAAGCACATAAATTATAGGGTACAAGCACTGGTTAAAGCCTCCAAAGTCACGCTGAATGTTGTTCACGAAGTGAATGCATTTGGTTCACAACTCGAGGCTGTTGAAGGTGCAGTAAACACACTGTGCAACAAACTTTTGCAAACAGACTCCTTGGAGGATTTGGACGAAAATGTGTTTACCGCAAAGCACGAGTCCTTGTTTGACACAGTGTCTCATAACCTCATTTCTGTCCTCTCATGTTGTACAAGCATCTTCCAAATCTTCTCTTTCTGCCCCATCTGCAAATGTATGTCTGCCGAAAATTAATTTTCCATCCTTTTCAGGTCAGTGGGACGAATGGCCCATGTTCTCCCAGCTGTACCTGGGGACGATTCATGACAATTGAGGATTAGCCGATATTGAGAAATTCCAGTATTTGTTGGGAAGCCTCAAGGGACAAGCTTTACAGTTAGTAAACAATCTACCAATTACGACTAAAAACAACACAGTAGCTTAGGAACTTATATCACAGTACCAAAACATCAGGAAACTCACTACCCTATACATAAATGGAATTCTGTACCTGCCTGCTGTCAACTCTGCAAATCTTCAATCAGTCCAAAAGTTTTTCAGCACCTTCAATGAGAACNAATTCTGTACCTGCCTGCTGTCAACTCTGCAAATCTTCAATCAGTCCAAAAGTTTTTCAGCACCTTCAATGAGAACGCTCATGCTCTGGAAGGCTTAGGCCATATCATCACAAGCAATTACCCTGTTCTGGTAACAGTATTGATGCGCTAGTTGGATGTGTGTATGCTCACAAAGTTCAAAAACTCACGTACAGATAGCACTGACACAATTCCTAAGTTTACTGAACTCATAGATTTGGTTCAGTCTAGAGTATTAAAAATGGATTGTGCTCTTGATGTAGGAAATAAGATTAGTGCAAATAACATGTCTCTGAAACCATTGCTGCCGAAGTCAAGTCACACCTCACAACAACAAAAGGCTAACCAGTTCAGAACCTAAAACAAGATTTTGTGCAGTGTGTCAGCAAACCACCCATTCTGTGTACAAGTGTCCTCAATTCATTGATCCCTCACCTACAAGCAGACAACAAATAGCTCGGAACAAAAAATTATGTTTCATTTGCCTTAGTACAGCCCATAGGCTAGCATTATCTCTCTCTACTCGCACCTGTTATCAGTGTCAGCAAAAGCATCATACTCTGCTCCACATAGATAAGCCCACTCTATCTTAAATTCCCCAAGACAAAACGTTGGACCCTACACAGCTTCCAGGCGAAACGTTCACAGGTGTTTCGGCTCGGGAACGCATATCAGTGTTATTGTCTACAGTCTTGGTGAAGGTTTACGGTGCGGACAATAAGCCACATGTCATGCGGTGTTTGCTGGACAGTGCAGCGCAAGTATCTTTTATCTCTGAAGCATCTGCGGATGTCCTCTCATTGCCCTTACACAAAGCCGGTGAAAGGGTTGTGGGCCTCTGTCTCTTGGTACTGTCAGCTTGAAGAGGGAAATAACCTGTCAGATTCAGTCATCAATGGAACCTCAGTGTACCTTCTCTCACTCACTTTTTGTTGTGTCCAAGATTAGTAACTTGCCACATGTGCCCGTTGATTCCTGTGTTCGTGCTCAATTGGGTTCCCTTCTTTTGGCAGACACTAACTTTGATAAACCTGTTCCCAACAATATACTTGTGGATGCTGACGTCTGTGCTCATGTTGGTATGAGTGGACGGTTAGAGTTGGGACAACACATGCCTGTAGTATTGAATTCCAAGTTGAGATGGGTGTTATTGGAGGAATACCCCGAGTCCTGTATATATACCGAGCACGGACTGGCATCTATGCCTGATGGATGTCATCCTCAAACAATTCTGGGAGACTGAAGAGCCTCCTCAGTTCAATGCAAAGCCACCTGAAGACAAGTATTGTGAAAAACACTTCAAGGATACTCACGCACGAGTAGATACTGGGAGATACAAGATTTCTCTTTCCTTTAAACCACAGGCTCAAACTCTTGAGGATTTGTACAAAATTGCCAAACGTAGATTCTATTCGCTAAAAAAGAGAAGACTCATGGGAGGAGCTCAGCTCCGCATCACAGAGAGCGACCGGGCAGGTGGAATATAGGTCTGTGAACCGCCGCAGAACGACAGTTCATTCTCCACAGCTCGCTTCACCACCTTGTTTGCTAGAGCTCTCTAATGACATTGATGTCCTCCAGTAGGACCACCGCTACCTACCAGACATCTTCAAGAGCTTCACGAGCAACCCCCGAAGAATTCTTCACCTCTTGAACACCCACTACCCTTCTGGTAGTGTCACCAAGAGTCCCTTCTGGACAACAGAATCGAGTGAGTTAGGGTCAGTTAGTATCATAGCTAACTAGCCACATCTGCTCTTGTCTAACTTAGACCCAGGTTCCATTCACCTAATTTACCATAGTCTACTTCGATTACAGTCCTTGTTAGTTACAAGTTAGTACAGGCCACCGTGTCTATTTCCTTGCCGGAATAAACACGTTTTCTACTGAACTTCTGAGNGTTAGTTACAAGTTAGTACAGGCCACCGTGTCTATTTCCTTGCCGGAATAAACACGTTTTCTACTGAACTTCTGAGGACTGATTCTAGGGTGACTGTGACTTTTATGTGCCGTAGACGTCCGCCCACCAGGGAAAAGGTCCTCTGACGCAGTAATGTTGGGTTAGCGTCTTGGATCTCATCCTGAGCAAGCTCCCTTAACCGGGTGCACGTACATCGCGAACACACCCATTAAACGGCCACCCATACTGTGCACCTGGTGTACAGTACAGTAGAGCCCCAACCACTAGGAACTCAATCCACAAGGCGATTAGTCAACCAGCCCAGCAAATTCACTCCATCCACAGCGCTGAACTGTCGCTGGAAGGAGTGATAGACTGGTTCTGGAGGTCTGCCAACCTTTGGACCACACCCACATTGCTGTCGGACATCTAGGGTAAACCCACAGCTCTAACCACCGCGCTAAACTGTCGCCGGTCGGAGTAATCGAGTAGGACTCTGGGTGGCTCGGCCCCGGCTGGCTTTACACCTGGCTAGNGTTAGTTACAAGTTAGTACAGGCCACCGTGTCTATTTCCTTGCCGGAATAAACACGTTTTCTACTGAACTTCTGACGACTGATTCTAGGGTGACTGTGACTTTTATGTGAAGTAGACGTCCGCCCACCAGGGAAAAGCAGGAGACTGCGTCATTACAACCCAATCGCAGAACCTAGAGTAGGACTGCAAGCTCCCTTAACCGGGTGCACGTACATCGCGAACACACCCATTAGACGGCCACCCATACTGTGCACCTGGTGTACAGTACAGTAGAGCCCCAAACCACTAGGAACTCAATCCACAAGGCGACTAGTCAACCAGCCCAGCAAATTCACTCCATCCACAGCGCTGAACTGTCGCTGGAAGGAGTGATAGACTGGTTCTGGAGGTCTGCCTACCTTTGGACCACACCCACATTGCTGTCGGACATCTAGGGTAAACCCACAGCTCTAACCACCATGCTAAACTGTCGCCGGTCGGAGTAATCGAGTAGGACTCTGGGTGGCTCGGCCCCGGCTGGCTTTACACCTGGCTAGGGATTTTTGTCACCTGCTCTTTCTTAGCGTGGCAGACCTTAGTTCCTAGCTCTATGCCATACACCCATAGGAGTGGTGCGCAGTGGCAGGCTAGGAAGGCAGCTACTGCCTCCGAATCCAATGTAAGCTGTAACCCAGCCCCAACTGCCCTCAGCAGCATAACCCCCTGGGAACGAGCTCAAGCCGCCAGACAACTAGCGAGACTTCACCTCCTAGTCCCCCCACACTCCCTATTTCAGCCACACCCTACAAGATCGCCAGCGAGCAGCACCAAGTCGTCGTCTACTTCTGTCAGGGGCTCCACATCCCACTTGGTATAGCAAACCCGTGGTTCTAGGACCGCAGTACCAGCAGCTCTCTGCGGGCTACCATCAACACCGCCAGCCGCAGCACCACGTCCGCCCAAGGACTGGGCACGAGTTCCAGCCGGCTCCAGTAGCAACAGCAGCCGAGTAAGGAGCTACCCCGAGCCACACCCAAAACAGGTAAACCAGTGGCTGTGTGCAAACCCATAGTACGAAGGACAGTTAAGCGCACAGCAGACTTTGTGTCGTGTCGTCAAACCATGCGCACTAGCTTATATACCGGCCGGGGTACAGCAAGCAGACAATAGTCAGCCCTGTCATATCGCCCGTGTCTCTGACCAACGTCATGCGTNTGTGTCTCTGACCGACGTCATGCGTCAATACAAAAAGATAGTCTTGAGAGGGTTTTTATTTATTTATGATATATTCAATGCACAACTGATACTATTTGTTACGTTGTGGTTGCTGTATCATTATGCTCATTTTTTAAGCTTGCTTTTATAAACCAAGCAACTATTTGCAATCCCATTGGAAATAATGGACAAATGGCATAAAGGGACAGTCCATTCCTCATAAGAGTACATTAAATCAAGGGTTCACTGTACTTTCAACACTTTATCCTCATTTTCATCTTACAGGCATTCACATTTTTTCGAGTAAATCAACAGATACAAAAGTAAAAAAACTTGAAGGGGTATAATGCATTGCATACAAATATTACTTATTTCAGTGCAAGATCTGTTCAGGTTCATAGCAAAGGAACCTATACATCAGTCGCAAAAAGAATGGCAGACAAACGAGTTTTGTGCAGTATTTTCTTAGGCTATCACTCTATATCCTCCAGTAATACGGAATGATATACAGGATGATTCTAAAATCATGGGACAAACTTTGATGGGTGGTAGAGCTCACTAAAACAAACAATTATTGTATAGGAATATATGGGCGGAAGTGACGCATTGAGGCACACACACAAACATAGCACATTGCATGCAAAACATTGTTTATTTACAACGTCGCCGCTAAATGCCTTTTTACAGCAATGTTTATAATAACTGCTTAAAATTGCTACCACCGACAGTAATGCAAGCTTGGTAGCGTCGGTGGAGTGATTGGCGAACAGATTCAAATACGCCGGTTATTTCATACACGCGTGCAGCCGCACAGGATAGTCGAGGGATGAGGTCTTCAATGGAATCAACTGGAGTCTCGTAAATGAGGGCTTTCAAATGCCCCCATAGGAACCAATCGAGACTCGATAAAAAAGGCATTTAGCGGCGACGTTGCAAATAAACAATGTTTTGCATGTCATGTGTTTGTGCCTCAACGCGTCACTTCCGCCCATATATTCCTATACAATAATGGTTTGTTCTAGTGAGCTCTACCACCCCTCAAAGTTTGTCCCATGATTTTAGAATCACCCTCTATATAGTTTCCTTAAATTTTCAAATTTAGTTACCAATATCCCTAAAACTGCCCAAAATGCTTTCTTACCGAAAATTCGTAGACACTGTCATCTTCACACAACCATTTCTTGGTGGTGAGGATAGCTTCGCACTCGAGTCCTAGGAAGCCCTGGTCGCTGCACACAGCAGACACACGAGGCTGACCAGCGAGAAACTCGGGCGACTCACCCAACAGGTTACGTAGGTTGTTCACAGAGTACACACTCAGTGCACCAGAGAAACGTGCCACAATAACAGCCTGCACAATGATGGCATACACTGTACACCATTTCCATGGTTGCTTGGAGAAACAAATAATTATAGCAGGCATTCAAAATCTAGCTATTGAATGTACAGTATATTGCGTATAAGCATAAGAAAAAATTTGGACTTGGATTTCAT
Source organism: Clitarchus hookeri (assembly GCA_002778355.1). Lineage (NCBI taxonomy): Eukaryota > Metazoa > Arthropoda > Insecta > Phasmatodea > Phasmatidae > Clitarchus > Clitarchus hookeri. The sequence continues at coordinate 10,517 of NQII01008210.1, forward strand.
TCTGAGTGGGATGATCTCTTGTGTATGCAGATAACAAATATAGTGCACCTTTCCTCCTGTCTATTACATTTGAAGATTGCTGACTAATATTATACAAATACCTTAAAAGTGTAAAAGACAAGAGCGAACATACTGACGCCTGTCACAACCGATTCATCACAAAATCCAGGCAGCCTCCAACTCTCACAATTAGTTAACTCCCTTGCACCTTCACATCTTGAACAGTACCTACAATTCACACACTACTATGTCTTCTAATTTTAAATTTCCTACAGTATTACAGTTCACTCTCCAGCCACTGCTACCAACATAGTGTGTGCACAACTGTGGTATGCAAACATTCACTGCGTGATGAAGCTGGTCCAGTTAGCAATACATTGCAATTTTGCATCGGTGTATGCAAGTTTCTATCTGGAAGTATCAACATGCCAGTACTTACGATTGCATATTTATCAATTTTAAGGCAGTTGCTGACAAAATATTTTGTTTGCCAGACATGTTATTTGACCCAAAGATAGCTCTTTTAGTTCTCAGTTCACTTATGTAATACATAGGTGGTTACNTATAGGTGGTTACTAAATGCATTTACCATTACATATTCTTATATAGAGCTTGATACTAAACTTTGAGAAGTTTAATGGTTTAATGTTTGCCATTTGTAATACAGCTTAAGGATGTCTGAAAATTCTGTTCTGAATTTATTATAGGATAGTAGGGTTGCACAAATATTCTGTATATTGACACAAAAACAAAAAAATTACAACTTTAATTTTTGTTTCAGTAAGAAATGTGATTAAAAGTTGTAACGAAACAAAAAACCCCCAATTTTCATGAATATTTGTGTGTTTAATCAACTTCATTTAGAGCACCAGCAAAAAAACTTTTGCGTGTAAAACATTTTGCTTGTTTTCATTATTTTATAACTAAAATAACTACATAAAAAAGTAATACCCGCTTAAACACTGCCTGATAATTAGTTACGGCATTATGAGAATGTCTCGCTATAAGTCAACAAAACTTTGTCACCAGAACCACAACACAGCCACCATTTTGTCACATATTGATGTATCAGTATGAACACTGATAGATATCTGTAAATCTCTCTACTATCAATGTCTATAGAATTTTGTGTTCAGTACAACACACTTGACGAGCAAGCATGTGGTTTGTAAAGACAAGCAAAACACGCTAATTGGAAAAAATTAAAAACCAAAAAGGAGGAGTAATTTAGGTGCCGCCTTTTCCGTAACTTTAGGACTAGAACAAAATTTAAGCACATTCAAGACTTTTACAATATTATTTTCAAGGACCTTTTAAGTATATTTAGAAGTGAATAGTAAATGTTGTACTGTGAATGCTACAACTGACCTGATCTGACCACCAATTGATGTCAACAGGATAGTATTCAGAGTCAACATCATCCGTTCCTACTCGGTAGGTTCGCTTGTCTGCTTGTGGATTCATAGCGTTGTAACACGGCTGGTCATACAACCTCCAGAACTTGAATAATCTGTAAAAAAAATTAACCTTTTCGTAATGGCACGTAAGTTTATGTATATTATTATCTAAATCACAGTGCAGTCAACTATTGTTTCTAAGACCCCAGAAATGGTGACCCTCTCGAAATAACATTTTTTTTTTTAACCATGAAACAAATATCACTGTAAAAGTTCTTTCAATAAAAACCCCTTCAAAATAACAACCCCTTCAAAATAACAACCCTTTTCCTAAGAACCATGAATGGTAATGATGGGTCGAGTCTCGAAAACTCGAGTAGAGTCACACTAACAAGATTAACACGTCATTTGAGTCGAGTTTTTTCCCAGCATGCATCAAGCTACTGAATGTGCAAGGAAAGTCATGGTGTTTTTAGGTTATAAACCAACAAATATGCACACCTAACAATCACTCTGTGTGTCTCGCAAATAAATTATTTTACACTGCTAAACCATTTGAGTGGCGGCGTAATATTAACAACTTGGCTGCATGCGTTGACGCTTGGCTTTTGTTTGTGATGTTCGGCACTTCGGCAGCGATAAAAGCCGACAAGTCATGACGCCGCATCCTCTCTCTTGCCGCCTGAATGGCGGTGGCGGTGCAGCAGGCAACAGATAACATAACGGTCTACAGGAACAGTTTCAGGAAGACACAAATACATATACCCATACTATGTATTTAAGCATGAAAAGCCTCATTATCTCATGGCACATTACACATTCAGCAGAAATATGCGTAGATACGGTACACTTGCTATTACTTTTGTCATAATTACTGTTTTAAAAAACGTATGCATAAAAAATTAAAAAAGATAAACTATTAACAAACAAAAACTTTAAATGTGAACGGTTTGTCTGCTCATTTGACAACATGAAGACAGACCACCCTGAAAGCTACCCTCCCTCCCTCTCCGCTCCTGTAACTGTCATTTTATTTTTATTTTTCTACTAACATCAAGTGACTAACTTTACTGTTCCTTTCATACCTACCGTAGTCATTCGCTCGTCGGCGGGAGGGAAAAGGCGGCAGCACTGTGAATCTTTTAACCAAGTTAATGATTATTGTTATTGGTAGAAACTAGTCACAAACTTTTTCTTGGTAAACCTAGAGATTTACTTCCAGGATATTCCTCCCCCTCATGCAAACAAAGCTTAATCGGGTCAAGAAAATTGGACTACACGACCGGGACAATGCACACTGCATTTGTGTAATAATATTTTACATAAGGACAATTTCTTACTAGGCATTACGTACACACCTATTTTCTCAGTTTTTTTTTTTTTTGGAAATAACCAAAAAGATTATACATGGGGTGATTTTTCAAAGGTTTAATTTAAAAGTGTGAAGAAACTGCAAATAGGGGCTGTATAAGGGGCAGGCATTATACTAGTGTACATAGGTACACAATTACATTTACGGTGCAAACTCGATTTTAACTCGAAAATTTTATACTGAACTCGACTTGACTCGAGTTTTATAGAGCTTGACTCGACTCGACGCTGTAAAAATCAAACTCGCCCATCACTAATGTAAGGTCTTAGAACCGAGAGTTTACTGAAGTAAATGAAGTAATAATTATACATTTCAATAACTGCAGAGTGAAATTACCATACCTAATAGCTGGTAGATGCCATAATGAAATGCTGCCACAGGAATGCAGGCATGCAAGAAGGGAGCCATTTGGAGAGATCTGCATTTTGAATATAATGCTCTAGAACAAAAATGTGTTACAAAAAATAATGAGCAGGAGAAAAATATATTATAATACCGTTAAATAAACAGAAAATACAACAAAGCAGCTATAATAAAATTACATATTTTCTAGGAGTCTACTGTGCAGAAAGCTTTTAGAAAGTATTTTTANACAACAAAGCAGCTATAATAAAATTACATATTTTCTAGGAGTCTACTGTGCAGAAAGCTTTTAGAAAGTATTTTTACCCACAAAGTTATCAGATAGAGGTTTTGAAACTATTTACGAAATTAATATGTGTACAAATATTTCACGAGNTTTTTACCCACAAAGTTATCAGATAGAGGTTTTGAAACTATTTACGAAATTAATATGTGTACAAATATTTCACGAGCAAAAATTATTATAGCTACAATGAAATTTTAATATTGAATTATTCTGTGTATCAGAATTTTGCAGGTTCACAAGCCATAAAGTAATAATTTGAATTTTTATAATTATTTAAACTAACCAAGTACTGACACACACAAAACCAGCTTGAAATAAAACAACACTAAGGCAGTTAAAAATACGAAAGTACATTAATTACACCATAAACGATATGAACTTTCATATGATATATCACTGTGCTACAATTCTTCACTGAATTCACAACTGTAACAAATGTGTTCCATACTTTATTCTTTTTCCTTCCAACCAGCGGCACCCAGTTCCAAAAACTATGCTGTGCTTGGGCGATAGCATCCTCTTCGTCTATCGACAGTGCAGGACGATAGTAAGGGTGGTCATTTAACAGCCGCCATGCAGATAAACCCATACTGCTACCAAAACCCTGTCGAAACAAATATGATAAACAGTTCTGTTCAGATTTCATAATCTACTCGGTAAGCTGTACAAACTTTAAAAGCAATTAAACAACTCAAAAAAATATTTAAAAAACTGACCCTTGTTCAGCCAGCAACCCTAGCAGATTCAGTACATATTTGAAAATTGAGTATTTATAACACACAAGTTTTCTCAATTCTGAATAAACAATAGAACCTAGTATAAACTTAGTTGAAATTTCATAGTTACACACATGACTTTTCAAATAATGTAACCACACATTTTACATTACAAAACACATAAGTCTCAAAGAAAGAAATCTGCTTTCAAGGATACCACTCTATACATATTTTGTGATACAGAATGGACACAAAATTCATCATTATGAAACAAATAATAATATTACACACAACACAAGAAAACTGGCTACAAAAATATTATTTTTAATATTACATTTAGCCCAAATAATGGACGTTCGAGACCAAATTATTTTTTGAGTTTATCAGCAAGAGTTCTCGAGAGGATCTTTACATCTACATATGCAAAATATATACATTTTGTAGAGGAATAGTAACTTCCAATTAATAAAAAGAAAAAAAAAATGATTTTAAAATAAAGAACCCAATTACTAAGAGTGAGCTCATTTCATGGTTTAGTCACTAGAATTACAACCTGTGAGTGCCCCTTTGATATCAGACTCAGCTCTAAAAGCAAAAAAATTTGGAGGTCTCATTTGTGTAGTGCTGAAGATCCTACTAGATTTGAGAATTTAGTTGGGGTATTCAACATTTCTATTCCTATTTTTTGCCCACCTTTTTTTCCAACACTGCTCCACATTCACCTCATTCTACCTCATAAATTATTTAGGTTGGCTACAAACTAATAAAGGGCGTTCAGCACCACTTAGCCCCACTCCCAACACATTTGTCTCAATATCCCAGCCCTATGAAGAAAATAGTATTTGAATTCATATTTTCATTGACACGCCATGAGCGCTGTCGAATACATATGCCCTGATGTGGTCTGTGGGGAATTACACGGTTTTTCCGATGCCTCTGAGAGAGCCTATGTAGGAGTCGTGTATCTGAGGAGTACGAACACTGAAGGAATTGTGTGTGTGCATCTGGTAATGGCTAAGGCACGGATAGCTCCTCTGTAACAAGTGGACTGTAGCGCCGAACGCCGCCGCTCATTTCACCTCTGTACCGTTTCTATCCCCAAGTGAGCCAACCCCTTGCGGCCTGAGATGATGACAATCCGCATGATGCCTCGCTCAAGTCTGAGTGGACTCACACTCTCGCTTGTCTTGCCCTGGCCAGCAAGCACTGGACGTGCACGTTCACCGCACATCGGGAGAGGTTTNAAGTGAGTGGACTCACACTCTCGCTTGTCTTGCCCTGGCCAGCAAGCACTGGACGTGCACGTTCACCGCACATCGGGAGAGGTTTCCCGCTCCACGTGGCTTGCTCCAGCCACCCCTCGCTCGCCACGTCTCTCGAGGGTATTTATTCCTTTGCACGCCCTCCAGACAGGGCAGAACGCGGGCAGTTTGCATCAGCTCTATAGCTGCAACTCTCGCTACCTCGCCACGCTTGCTGTAATACTTACCTTCAGCAGTAACTGTGAAATTTAGGCGTGTTATGTTACTACTCAGAACTTCTGTTTCTCAACATAACCGACAGAGTCCGAGGAGCCTTCTCCTAGCCACGAGTGTTGGCCATGTGCCTCGTCTGCACCAGGCATAGTTGTACCGAGGTCACTTGCATCCTGAACTTCTATTCTCGTTGCCGCCCTGCGGCAAACAGTATGGCAAACTTGGTCCCTCGTCCATCAGACGTTAGCAGGCACAGGTCGGAGATACATGTATTGTAAACTCCTGCAGAAGGAATTAAACATATATCTAACAGTCAACCTCTTTTTGGTCGGTTCATTCTCTTTCGGTTTCACCTTCCTTACCCGATTTGCCTTCTGGGTGCATATCCACTTAACTGCTTCCAGGTGCAAGCACAATTTGCCACAATAGAGATTCGTACCAAGTGCCCAATGAAAGGCGCTCCACCTTTTGTCAATGTTTGGTGTCTAGTGCTGGCTGGTTATGCCGCTCTCTAGCGCCACTGTGGCAAAGGGAGAGAGAACCTTTCTCTGAGGCTACTGAGGATTGAGGAGAACAAACACGTTAATTCACTACGACTCTCAGGCTACAAGCTGGTCATGCCGTTTACTGAGAGCCATAGGGTCCTTATGTGGGGAACGATGTGAACCCAGAGGGGCAGTTGAGGTCTGTAGCTGGTCTCGCTGCTCACTCAACTTCTCACCGACAGGGATTAGGGGACCCTCTCCCCAAGTCGCTATAGGCCCGTGCACCGTCTATCGTGAAGCACACTCTGTGGCGCCGATGGATCGATAGGACTCCGGCAGGGGTTTACCCCAAAGCACTGGCCCCAGGAAGAGTAGATTCCTTCCTGGATGGACCACAACAGAACCTGTCCTCCCTCGCGCTGCTACGCAATTTTAAACCATATTTATGGTTGTGCCTGCGCCTACAGGACACCCACTAAATTATCTAAATTGTAATTCCTTATTCTTCTTTTTTTTTTATCTTCTGAATTTAACGTAACATCACTGATGGTGCATAGCTGTGTACCCACAGCTATTCCTAAATGCCCTATCACCGGGCGGGCCGTAAAAGGGATAGCATAACCTTCAGTGCCCAATTACGCACTCTGGTGAGCCAGGGCCAGACAGCCCCAAGTTTCGGACGCATCGGCCCATACGGCCCCACTAAATTCCTTGTTAAGGGACTCAGTTTGCCTAGTCTCTAGAGCGATACTGGGCCAATGCACCTTCATTCCACGTTGGCATGACTGGCATCATCTTGAACCGAAGAAACGTGCAAAATGAGAATTTTAATCCTGTAAAATAAAGTACCTATGTCTAGAGCGAAGATTATATGGTGAATAGCAATAAAACTGAAATAACACTGAAATGCAAGTTAATACACAGCATAACACAAAAATTGAAGTAAAGAAACAAAATAAAACAAATACCCTATTTTATCTACAAAACAATGACCAAAAATTTGCATTCAAAAATTTATAAATCAAGTGATGATAATATTCAATGAACGGAGGGAAAAAAATATTTTAGGTTGTTGCCATAAGACTACGACAAAAAATCCACACTGTCTAGGAACATCAACTTATGAGATAGAAAAAACCTAAAAACCCTAGAAAGTGGTTTTTTAACCTATGTTAATGCTCTTTGTTACCTTAGTTCAAGTAAAATTCTTAGTCTTGTTTATGCAACTGCATAAACATTAAAAAAAAATTTTTTATGCAAACATGCAAATAAGGATAAATTATTGTTAACTGATCCCAAATTCTTAAGAGTGTGCATCACACCAGGCCTAACTCAGCTGCCATATAACATTTGTGTTTGTGTATGCGCGTGCTCATGCCATAAATGGGAGCAAAAAGGGAAGAATAATATCAGTTTAGCACTGCAGTTTACGATACCAAGGGTAAGCCGTTTCGAGTGATCATCTTACAGCATTTCTGTGCACCTCCAATATGCTAGGAGTGTGTGCAGTGCGCTCATTCTTAAAAGATCACTCAAAATTTTCTGCGGTGACGATGGAGGACAAAGCGACAAAGTTTCTTGTTAATAACGGAAGACAGATCCTATTAGGACAGAATGGAAATTTAATTTGTGCACAATGCTTATCTTTAAAGCCATTTCAAAATGGTCAGAAAATAGAGTTATCAATTAATTTTCCCACAATGTTTAACACTAGGACCCCTCATAAACACTTTACCTTCTTTACTGTTCAATCGGAAATAATCCACGTGCAATAATGCCTACATAATTCTCCAAGTCCTGACAGATTGCATCACTGATTTGACTGACATGTGATGCACGCTCTTAATAATAAAATTTGCATTAAAGTAACACAGTAAAATTTTGGCTCTAAATAATGCATGATTTTAGTAATTAAATTTCAATTTATGAGTTTCCCATGATAAAACCGATAACACCAAAATCTGTAATTTTTGAAAACAAAATCTGCCTTAAAATAACACCACAGGATCTTGCCAATACCTATGTTTTCATCTCAGGAATTTGCCAATGAAATAAATACACTTGGTTATGGACTGGGCGAGGGAGTTGGCTAGTTAGATATGCATTATGCCATATTAACTCGGTTTGTGAACACAAAGTGGAGCTGCGATTCCTGGATAAGACTGACATGAAGCAATTTCATTATGTTTGGATGTACAGTGGACTATCGTACCGAAAATGCATGTACCGATAAACCGTATCCACAATTAATTTTCAGTGACCACTGCAAAACTTATATTTAAATAATGATAAAACTACCAGCTTGTATCGTATATTGGATATTGCGTTGATCAAAATATATTTCGGACCCACCACCTAAAATTTCTCGCAATTATCATTTTTAAGCTGGTTGTTTATGAAACGACTAGTAATTGGATGTGAAAAGAGTCACGCGCGCCTGGTCCAAACTATGGGTGACCATCTAATGGGTTGTGTCTTTATGACGTAGGTAGAGTCCTTTTAAGGGGATGGGCCACAGTCCTACACTAAGATCAGCAAAAGCAGTATTAAATCCGCAGATCTCTGCTTCTCAGTTGTGGAGTGACGCTTACAGGGGAAGACTAAGAACAATTCACACAAGACAGGGAAGATGGAGGTTAAACTGGATGTGTGTTTTATTCTCTCCAGAATAAGACATGGTGACCCGTACTCTCCTGCTGTAACCAAGGCACTGATTAACTGTCGGAAGGTAAGTAAAGACAGGTGAAGGTGACTGCCGGCTTGAAGAGCCTGGCCTGAAGGGCAAGCTAAAAGAGCACAGAGCAACAACTAGGTAGCCATGATAACAACTAAATCCTAACTGAATCTGGTGGTTTCCTGAAGGGCCTTAAGGGGGAGTATGGCGTGTGGGTTTGACTGCTGCAAGTTTCAAGTTCTAAACCGGAAATGATAACTCTTCTGGGGCAGCAGCGGGTGCCGGATAAGTCTGGCGTTGGCAGCTGAAGATCAACTGTTGTTCTCTCGTGAGAAGAGCAGAAGAGAGCAAACAGAGCAGAGAGCCTTGGCACGACATGTGCAAAGGCGAGCTGCTGATGTGAACTGCCGTTCTGCGGCAGTGCAGGGACATATATTCTCCTGCGCTGGGGGTCGTCTCGGGTAGCTCCTCCCTCCTGGGCGGAGCCAAACTCTGCTNGACAGGGGTGGCTCCTCCCTCCTGGGCGGAGCCAAACTCTGCTGCCATCTCTCGGGGCGGCTAGAAGTAGGCCTCCCTGCTATGCGCGTTGCTTAGGCTGCACGAGCTCAGGCGCAGTTTCACTGACGTGGTTTACTGGTATATTCCAATTTCACTGGCTTTTTTTAAGGTGGGGGCTGTTTAATATATTATTCCTTTGGGTGCATTACGGTCTCCAGGCATCCACCTTATTATATGAGATGTAATGTTGGCTTGGGTAGGTGCAGTTCAGGATTGTATCACTTGTAGAGCACGTGGCGTGCACGTAATACGTAGTTGCAGCAAAAAAAATAGTAGTCTATATATGCATCACGCGTCACATGTATAAGTCATTTACGTATTTGTGTTATTGAAGATTCCCGTATAAACATTATAAAATCACCTACTTGAACTTGTCATCAATTTTGTCTTTAATTTGCAATTGCACTCCAGGTAGAAAACCCCATAAAACATAAATTTCCATTTTCTTTTTCTTAAAGGAATATTGATTGGTATATTTTGCATCTCAGTAGCAGACAATAGGCCCAGCTACACACTACACGAAATTCAAAGATATCACTATCCTCATTCCTATCATGCTGTCACTCACTTCTAACTCTATTAAATTTTAATATTTTAATATTACATTTGTGATTAAAGGTCATTTTTTCTCATAAAGTTGGTGTTTAATTATATCCGGTGTAAAATCAACATGATTTTACAACAAAATATTATTATAACTCAATGGACAGCATCTTTGCAAATAAAATGATATGCCCAGAAGGATATACTTGACCTCCACTTGTCACCAAAAAATTGTTAGAACATCGAGCAACTTGTATTACCAAGCGTAAAGTTCATTTTCAGTAACTTCCTGCGGGGAAATTGGAGAATTTGTATTAATTNTAAGTTCATTTTCAGTAACTTCCTGTGGGGAAATTGGAGAATTTGTATTAATTTATTTAAATAGATACGCATCTTTTGAACAAACTAATATTCTGTATGAGCCTATTTGACACCTTTAGTCGTCTAATAAATAAATGAGAAGCACAGCGTAACTCGCGACAGGTGTATGTATGGGAAAATCAGAGGACGTGGTTCTGAATGATTAATTAATAAAGATTACGAAGAAATAAATTTTAATTCCCTAATTTATTCATATGTCTCGAAATTAAAAGTTTTTTTGCAGTGAAATATAATTATTACTTTAAAGGACAGACATTTGCCATGCACACAAGACGTCTCCAACATGTTAGCCAGGGGGAGTGCGCGCGCGACATTCAAAATTTGTCTTGCATTTGGTGTCATATTATTTTAATTTTCAGAGAGTTTGAAAGATTTAAGTCGGTATCATTTGTGTCGGATTAAAATCATTATGTAGTGTATTCTGAGATGCTATATGCTTATTTAAACTAGCCATGGTGAAATGTTTTTTAATGTATTACATAAAGTAATATTAATACAGTAATAGTTTTTTTAAAAATTCCCATTTTTATTGTGTTCACTAGCTAAGCCTTATTCACAGATAATGTACAGCTCTATTTATTCTCAAAAGCAAGTATATTAAGGTCAGAAGTTGTATTTCATTGATTTACATATCACAACCCTCATCTATTGAAATCATGCATCTATGGAAATTTTTTGGCAGTCCCCTGAATAATGGTAGATAGAGAGTCCACTGTAGCTGGGTTTTTTATTTCAAAAGATAAAATTTTTCTTCTTCCTTGTCTACAACAGTGCATAATTCTGTAGGAATTTAAAAGCCTCTGATGTAACAAATTACTATTACACGTGAACCTTGCCGGTAAGAATTTTTAGGCAGATTCACAAAAATCCTACAAATAAACAAACAAATAACACAACCAACCTTCAACAGGGTTGAGGAAAACAGATTGGACGGCCCAGCAATGAAGAGCATATTGTGGTTGGGATGGTGTGCCACTGCTACAACCCCCTGTGGGTAGTGTTGGGAGAAGTCGAACGTGTGGTTCTCCTGGAAGCCATCTGTGGGGGAAACCAGGTACCCACGCAGCTGCCCTCGGTAGTTGGTAACTATTAGCTCACACGACCTGCACAAATAAATCATGTTCATTACAGCACTTTTTTGGTTTAATGTTACCGACATTCCTTTTGTAATGAGTTTCCAATATTACAGAAGTTTTAAGGTTTCACAGAAGCAAAATGTTTTTCACGTACATGATATGCTGTATCTGCTGACCATTTTTCTTCACATACGCTAAAACCCTGCATTAAAAAACAAAAAATAATTTTCTTGAATTTAATGTCTGTTTCTCTTCTTCCTCCACTTTTTTTAAATTCTGAAACCAATTTTAACCCTAAAACTCTCATCCACCCACCATTTATAGATCTCCAAGTACACAGCGCTCAGTAAATTACAATTCATTACTCAGCAAAGCTAAGAAAGCTTACGTAATTACTGGAACACTGTTTAAGCATAGACACATGAAGTGGAAAGAATTTCGGAAAGCAGAATGACAGTATAATAATGTTTACTGTTGATATGGTACTGGTAAATGAATAAAAAGTACACAACACAAAACAAATTATAATTAAACTTTGTATTACAGTACTTTCATGAGATCTCGGTAAAGAATTGGGAACATGCACATTACCGAGTTACATCGTCATTTTCCCTACAATAAGGATATAAAACCAATGGAGAAAGTGACTGTTAATTGCACGAAATGCCAATATGCAGAGAACTGTTGTGAGACTACTGTATTTATCAGAATAAAAGACTACATTTTACAGTAGAACTCCCTTACAATGTTCCAATTTATTACATTTTCCCATATATGTATATTCTGGTTCAGTGTGTTCACTTTCCCTTGAATAATGTAATCTATTATTTCCTATTAAAAATGTAATTATTTGTCTCTAAACCAATTCATGTAACTTCAATCTACAACTTTATTTGTTTATATAGTACAGGATGTCCGAAAAGTCTTTCCCTGATTACAAATTTTATTTATATCCGCTATACGTAAGATAAAGATGTAAAACTGGTGCCAAAATGTTGGAAAACTAACCAATTTTTTGTTACAGGTTTCAGTAACGTGGCTGTAGTGTAGCAGTTGCAGTGTCCAGGAAATCAGATATGTTTACAAATCACGAAAAAGCTTAGTGTGTCCTCTGACACCATGAGACCCATCACCAATAACAGTGAAGGGAAACTTTCAGACAACGAATGGGAAAAAGAAGCCTAATGTTAAGAGCATTAAGTCATATATGACAAATTCAAGAACACAGGATCTGTCGCTGAATTACTGAGAACTGGACGACCATCAACCTCAACTGAAAGGGTGGAAGCAGCGAGAGAGTCTTCTGTGAGAAGTCCCAAGANCTGAGAACTGGACGACCATCAACCTCAACTGAAAGGGTGGAAGCAGCGAGAGAGTCTTCTGTGAGAAGTCCCAAGAAATCAGTGCGTAAGGCCTCACGTTAATTAAAGATGCAAAAAGGTTCTCTTCATGATATCCTACCCAAACCTTTGTGGTTTCAGGCATACAAAGTGCAAATTGTTCAGGCTTTGTTGCCCAGTGATGCCACGCATAGATATGACTTTGCAATCTAAATGTTATCACGTAGTGAGGGTGATAATGTGTTGCTTTTTCTGAAGAGGCTATGTGTAGTGAACAGACATAATGTGCGTATTTAGAGTTCAGAGCCTCTTGGTGAGGTGTCAGTGCGTACCAGATGCAGTCTAAAGATGAATGTTTGAGGCAAGCTTTATTGCGAGCTATCTATTTTATTAATGTAATACATATATCACTGTTACTACCTTTTATTAAATGTTTTAAGATGATTTATGTATATTTATTATGCTACTTTATAACACGGTCACTTTTCTATGTTGATTTTATCCACATCTGATCTGGAAGAGTTCAGTCTGAAACATTGGCATCCTGTGTAAAGTAGCAAAAAAAATTAATCTTTAAAAAGTGTCTTTAGAAATTAATGTGAATGGTACTAACAAATAGCAGTGTTAAACCTTTATTCAAGTGACAAGATAAAATAATCCTGCAAAGTTACATGTCTAAATAATTTTATACAGAAATAATTTTTCCTTGTACACAAAAGTAAAATTGTGGTAGTCACCTTATTGTGGTCGTCCTGCNTAATTTTATACAGAAATAATTTTTCCTTGTACACAAAAGTAAAATTGTGGTAGTCACCTTATTGTGGTCGTCCTGCACTCTTGTAAATATAGTATGTACTGAAGTTTAAAATCTAAATATAGCTCCTGAATCCAACAACACTTCATGTCTGTGCAAAACTAACGTAGGTGTACTGAATGAACCTGTGCACGTCCCACAAAATAATACTGCTTTCATATCTTTGGCAATCTGACAACCAAAGCATTTTAGATGACTACAAATACTTTTGCAAAGAATTCTATCATGCATTATATTCAAAATGAATCAATAAGGGGTGCCCTGTTATGAAGTTTCAAACTGTACAAAATACTTTTCCTTAGTAAATACAAATTAACTTTGGATGTAAAGTACTAATTTTGTAAATATTTGCATTTACAATACAGAAAGTGAATTTGTATACACTGTTACACTTGGAAAAATACCATGACTAAAAGTTAATGCAGATAGTTACCATTTGTGTGTTTTAATCCTAGAGTTGAGGAATATGATGGAAGCAATAGCTTGGCCCTGATCAGTGCTCTGGGCATCTTGCTGGAACTTTGGCTGGAAACAGGGCAATGAAAGCACAATTACAATAGTGGCAATATTAAGAAACTTCCATTGGGCTTGAATACCAGGGCGATTCTGCTTTAAGAATAATAATAAATTTACTTTAAAATGAAACATGAATAAAATATAGTATTCAATTTGATGTCAGTACTGTAGCAACAAACAGCGACTTGTCAATGTGATCCGATGTGAGACACGACTACCACATCACATTTATAAATATTTTCTGTAAATTATAATTTATATATTAAAAAACACACACAATTCAGTAATACCTAAACATTACAACACAACGACATTGGCATGATAAACTCACTGGGTAAATGTTGAAGAGGTTGCTCCCCAGGAGATCGTAGAAGGAGACGGAGCCGTTGCTGTGNTAATTTTATACAGAAATAATTTTTCCTTGTACACAAAAGTAAAATTGTGGTAGTCACCTTATTGTGGTCGTCCTGTACTCTTGTAAATATAGTATGTACTGAAGTTTAAAATCTAAATATAGCTCCTGAATCCAACAACACTTCATGTCTGTGCAAAACTAACGTAGGTATACTGAATGAACCTGTGCACGTCCCACAAAATAATACTGTTTTCATATCTTTGGCAATCTGACAACCAAAGCATTTTAGATGACTACAAATACTTTTGCAAATAATTCTATCATGCATTATATTCAAAATGAATCAACAAGGGGTGCCCTGTTATAAAGTTTCAAATACTATAAAAAATACTTTTCCTTAGTTAATACAAATTAACTTTGGATGTAAAGTACTAATTTTGTAAATATTTGCATTTACAATACAGAAAGTGAATTTGTATACACTGTTACACTTGGAAAAATACCATGACTAAAAGTTAATGCAGATAGTTACCATTTGTGTGTTTTAATCCTAGGTTGAGGAATATGATGGAAGCAATAGCTTGGCCCTGATCAGTGCTCTGGGCATCTTGCTGGAACTTTGGCTGGAAACAGGGCAATGAAAGCACGATTACAATAGTGGCAATATTAAGAAACTTCCATTGGGCTTGAATACCAGGGCGATTCTGCTTTAAGAATAATAAAAAATGTATTTTAAAATGAAACATGAATAAAAAATAGTATTCAATTTGATGTCAGTACTGTAGCAACAAACAGCGACTTGTCAATGTGATCCGATGTGAGACACGACTACCACATCACATTTATAAATATTTTCTGCCAATTATAATTTATATATATAAAAAAAAACACACACAATTCAGTAATACCTAAACATTATAACACAACAACATTGGTATGATAAACTCACTGGGTAAATGTTGAAGAGGTTGCTCCCCAGGAGATCGTAGAAGGAGACGGAGCCGTTGCTGTGNATGATAAACTCACTGGGTAAATGTTGAAGAGGTTGCTCCCCAGGAGATCGTAGAAGGAGACGGAGCCGTTGCTGTGGGAGACGGCAAGCATGCTGCAATCAGGACTCCATACCAGCTTCCTCCAGTGAGGGCACGTGTCACGCGGAACTGTCGCACCCAACCAACACAACCACATACAAGCCACACTGCTAAATAAACTTCATTGAAGAAATAACATGTCCCAGGAACACTAACAACTTAATTCATTCAAAAGCATCAAAGGAAAATTACACAAGTTTGTTGATATGCTGTAGCAGCAAAAGCAGGCTAAACTTAAGACACCATATATGGTACTTTTCGTGACATAACAAATTAGTGAAAAGNGCTGTAGCAGCAAAAGCAGGCTAAACTTAAGACACCATATATGGTACTTTTCGTGACATAACAAATTAGTGAAAATAAGTGGAAAAAGTTAGTACAATGCAACAAAAAACAAATAGATAAGTGATGTTTTGGGTAAGAAATAAAAACTACAATGCCACCAATTATTCATCCCTTGATTACTAATTTCGTCTTTTTTCTCTCTATTTTTTTTCCCCCTACACAGCTTATAGCACGGTTTGAGATACTGTATTTGCGGACCTTTCAGTTCATTTCCAACACATTCTAAACCGTTTCTTTAGACCTTCTGCAACTGATGATGTCTAAGTTCCAAAACATGTTTCTTCCTTTTGAAACAATTTATCTTTAAGTATTGCCATAACATAGTGCACTTTATTTTCTCCTGCTAATCATTAATTCTCCCCCTCCTCCTATTCTCCTACTCAACATACTTTGTATCACTGTTAGTTATACTGNGCTGTAGCAGCAAAAGCAGGCTAAACTTAAGACACCATATATGGTACTTTTCGTGACATAACAAATTAGTGAAAAGAAGTGGAAAAAGTTAGTACAGCGCAACAAAAAACAAATAGATAAGTGATGTTTTGGGTAAGAAATAAAAACTACAATGCCACCAATTATTCATCCCTTGATTACTAATTTCGTCTTTTTTCTCTCAATTTTTTTTTCCCCCTACACAGCTTATAGCACGGTTTGAGATACTGTATTTGCGGACCTTTCAGTTCATTTCCAACACATTCTAAACCGTTTCTTTAGACCTTCTGCAACTGATGATGTCTAAGTTCCAACACATGTTTCTTCCTTTTGAAACAATTTATCTTTAAGTATTGCCATAACATAGTGCACTTTATTTCCTCCTGCTAATCATTAATTCTCCCCCTCCTCCTATTCTCCTACTCAACATACTTTGTATCACTGTTAGTTATACTGNCTCCTGCTAATCATTAATTCTCCCCCTCCTCCTATTCTCCTACTCAACATACTTTGTATCACTGTTAGTTATACTGCTTAAGACCATTGCTTAGAGACTGTATACCACAGATATATAGATGGTCCTGAAATAAAGGCTTTGCTGCCAGTAAAAAAGTTTGATTTTTCTTAGAGCCTTAAATCAAAAGCTATATTTCCATAGAACAACACAAGCATACCTTCGAAAAGTGTCACCATCTCAGGATGCTTACAAAGATTAAGAACATTTAAGCAAACAAGCTATCATCAACAATGATTTTAATCAAATTCTCACTTCCCCCACTTCTTTTTAGGGGTTAACACTGCAAAACAGGATGTGCAGAATGGCACTTACCAGTCCAAGTATCACACAATTTTCATCAGTAAGGAATTTAATTACCTGAAAGCAACTTTTTCATCAAATACCCTAATAGTATGGGACAGTACATTTANTTCATCAGTAAGGAATTTAATTACCTGAAAGCAACTTTTTCATCAAATACCCTAATAGTATGGGACAGTACATTTGCGTGCTATGAATCAAAGTGAGAATGATCAGCCCAGTTATTAAACTAGAAATAATCCCAGCTGCTCCACAAACATAATACCAACCAGAGCAACTCCTCCTTGTTCAAAGTAGTCACCGCAATGGGATTACTGAACACTGGAGCAAGGATGAAAGGCCATCAGCAAGGAGATCATAACGGCCTGCCGACTATGACTTATTTCTTCTTCCCCTCCCCCCTTGCTTCCAATCCCAACAAAAATTTTGTTTTGTACTAAATTTTTAGGCTTCGTGGCAAAAGGGTAACCAAATTCTTCATAACAATGTATAAATTTACATGAGTATTGGTTGAAAATTTGTTCGAACTGAAACTGAACTATACGAAAATCACAAAATTTGTCTCACAGCTAAATTAAAGTAGTACTGTAAGTATCTTTGAACACTAGACTAAAGTGGCAGCAGAGGAACCAAAGATTTCACATTTTCCGTTAATATAACCCTTCACCCTTGCATCAATGTAACAGTTGCACCGTTCTGCGACATCACCTTGAATACACTGTGAAATCACAGAGGCCACCATAACACAGAGCCAGACTTCACAGAAATTTCAGTATGCCTTCCTCAAAGCACAGTTTCAAAATTTTTTTTTTCTAACGAGTTATATCTATCATAAAAATTTTTTAAACCAAAACGTGGTTGTCTATGTCATCCATTTCCCCCAAAAAAAAATATCAACTAAGTCTCTGAAAACACTTGTTCACTCAAAATACTCAAGCACGCTATACAAATATTTGCATATAAACAGACAAGATCTCTACAACTTCACGCACTACAACTATTTTTGAACATTTAAATGTATGATTTCTTTTGTACTACCTCCACAAGATACACTATATTGCCTTTAATGATTGGACACCTGTAGCAAATTGCATACCTCGAGCTGTTGTTCTGTTAGTATGATGTAGGTTGGCACTATCACAACCTCAACCTTGTAACGTTGGACGCTACAGTTACAGCAGTTTTACGTTGCCACTCGACTATAACTTAACACTCGACTAGCTCAGAGGTAGTACACGAGACTCAGTAAAATGGACACCAATTATATATGAAATAAGGTCAAGTTTCAGAGTATTTGTTATATACTTTCATTTACTATTGAAGTTACACATTTCACTTCTGAAGTTCTGAATATGCAGAGTACGAAACGTTCGCAGATAATTAGACATGGGCAGAACAGAGCCACAGTTGTTTACTAAGTATTACTTTTCTTACAAACTGGCCCGAAGAAATAAGAAATGTGGCGACCTCCCACACCGGCGGAGAAATAATACAGCAAAGTCTAGTTGCCGATGTGGGGTTTATCGTCACGCCCGACGCGGCCTAGGCGAGCATTGTACCACTGCCCTGAAGGGCGACTGCCTTCCAACTGACCTGCACTGCTTGAAGGGCAACAGGTACACAAGTATTTGTGCGGCCTATCACCCCCCTCTCCTCAGATAAGTGCCTGGCGTGGGCTGCGCACGCTCTCCACGTTTTATCGAAACTGCGTCATAGGAAACTAAGACTGCGCTGTCACCATACAGATAAACGAACTTCTCGTACAAAAAAACTTGTTNACTTGTTGACGCATTCTTAAAAAAGCAAAATAATGTTGACGCTCAACAAAAACTCCAACGTTCGAAACGAAACTGCAAACGTCCGCCCGATAAACAAACTATCACGGGAAACGAGCCACCACTGCTTTAATTTTGAATACCGATAAAAATATTATGAAGCTTACCAAAGCTAAAGAAAATTGAAACACGTGTCCCGGTCCCTAAAATTAAGAATACTGAGTCATTACAACCTTTCTAGGAAGACTTTCCACTAAGTTTTGGTAGATGTATATAGGCATTTTCTTCCATTCCTCCTGCAAAATGGCAAACAGTTCTGTAGGCATTTTGGGGCTGTCTGGTCTGGCTGTCAACCGGAACTGTAACTCATCCCATAGATACGTACTCATTTGGGTTTAGATAATGGCTTTGGGCTGGCCATTCAATTTCACTTGCTCCCATATCATCAGACCCCTTCGTTATGGTCTTCACTTTGTGAATGGGTGCGCTGTCATGCCAAAAATTAAAAGGGTCGGCTTCACACTGTTTCCATAGGGTGGGTAGCATAAAATTGTCCAATACTGCCTTATAGTCTGCAGCACTCATGGTTTGAGGAACCAAACCAAATGGACCAAGACCAAACCACAAAAAACAGGTTCACACTATAATGCCTCCTCAGCCAAATTTCACAGCGGGGGAAACAATTCTCTCTGGTAAGTTACTCTCTCTTGGCATTCATAAGATTTATGCACATCTATTGGAATTCCACGACCTGTAAGATGATTTGTCACCCCACACGAAGCTCTCCCATTGTTCCAGCATTTAGAAGTGACGTGTCCTGCACCACTGTAGTCTGCGGCGAGCGTTCAGTGCAGTGATTGTTGGTTTATGTGCTGCAGCTGCCCTATTGAATCCAAATGCAAACACCTCTTGATTAATTATACATGTACTGGCATCACTTTCAGTTGCCAATCGAAAGTTTGTGGTCATGGTTTTTAATGAAGCTTACTGCTTTGACTTTAGCACACATCGAAGGCATAGACAGTTCAGTTTTCTTGGCTTCCCTCGTTGAGGTTGTAGTTTTATAACTCCGTGGCCTTTCCTTTTCACTACCACTGTACATCACTCATTGTTGAATGTGGTATCTGAAACTTACCAGAAATCTCACAGACAGAATCAGAGGCCACCAATAATCATGCCCCTTTCCCCCTCACTCAGCTCTTTTCGCATGTTTATTTTGATCACTCATATCTAGTAAACATATCTACCAAACGCCCACATATTTATATAACCTCAACACATGCTCGGGTGATGTATGGGATCAGTCTACTCTCATTTCAGGAGGTGTCCGGTCATTAATGGCAATTCAGTGTATGTATTTAGAGGTGCTAATTTTCTAATACACCCATTACTGGCTATCAGTTGAAGCGGAGTCCACATTTACAACCATATGCCCATTTGTACACACACACATACACAAACTGAGCCTACTGCTAATATAGCAACCACTCCTGTGAAACAGAAATCTTCCATACCTGCTCACATGACAGCTGGAATGCCGGCTAATGCATCAAACCTTTTAGAAGTTTGTACAAAAGCTAATATAGCAAAAGATGTGTAATATTGGATTCAATGCAGTCGACTGGGATAAAACTTATGCCCTCCGAAATTTGAGTCATGTATGCTACTGCATTACTAGACAAGTTTAGTATTTACACAAATTAAAAACATGAATTGAAACCATTATCGTGAGCATAATGTTATTTAATCACACANACAAGTTTAGTATTTACACAAATTAAAAACATGAATTGAAACCATTATCGTGAGCATAATGTTATTTAATCACACAATGTACGGCCTGAAACATACACAAAAGCATTCACTTAAACAAGATTCATACCTGTGGCCCTGCCCACAACGGAACAGTACTCATCACGCGAAGTCCGAATCTCGAGTGAACTTTCTTGCAAAATAGCCACCACTTTGCCATTCTCTCCAACTGCAAACTGCCAGGGAAGGTGGTAAAGCAACAGCCTGGAAACAGTCATCAATTTATCAAGTCATTAATTTCTGCTACATGTTGGAGCACGCGTACATTTGGCAAGCAGTGCCCATTATGTAACAAATGCCAGAGAGAAGACAAGTTTCCCCCAAAATGAAAATGTCCAGCAACATCAGTCGGTAAAAAAAAATTTTTATTCAGTCTAGTATTTGCAAGAAAGTCACTACGAAAGCTGTATCTTAAACTCAGAGTCCTAGTTTAATCTGTTTTTAAAATTGCAACTCCGTGAAATACAAAACTTAGTTTCCTTTTATTTTTATTTTTTTACAAATTAGACATATTTCTATTATTATAATAGATATATAACGTTTGCTGTATTAAAAAAAAATTATTACTTTTCCTATCACTTCAAGTTGCACTTAGTTTTCTCTCTTGCATAGGAATAGGATAGCAGANAAAAAAAAATTATTACTTTTCCTATCACTTCAAGTTGCACTTAGTTTTCTCTCTTGCATAGGAATAGGATAGCAGAGTAAGTATTATACTATTACCTGCATCTTCTGTTTCTCCCAGAAAGTAGCAACCTCCTCCCATAAATCATTCTCTTGTTTTTTTGAAGTAAGTAACCTANCATCTTCTGTTTCTCCCAGAAAGTAGCAACCTCCTCCCATAAATCATTCTCTTGTTTTTTTGAAGTAAGTAACCTATTTAAGATTCCTTAAACACCTACTTTATTCATAAGTACTGTCGCATTGGTGACATGATGCCAACAGGTTCAGGATTTATTTCAGAAGTGAAAATCCACAGCTAGGACCTAATGAGTCAGTCAGTGTCCAGAAGTTTCTGCTCTTTTGGGCCTACACTGAGTAGGAAGTTTGCTGTGGCAGCTGGAAAGACACGATTGTGAAACGCTGGTTGACATCTCACAAGAGGAACAACAGCTTACCTACGGCAGTTTTTCGTGTTCCACTGCCGGTGGGCTACTTTCAGTGCAGGACTTTTCCTGCCTGGCGATTTGTGAAGTCAGTTAGTTGTGGATGTCACTGGAGCATATGATGGGGGTGGGGGGCACCTATTAACAAGAAAGAGGCTACAAGACGAGTTTGTGTGTGTGCTGGATGACCCAGATAACCTTGCAATGTGGTGGGCAATAAAGACTGTTGGAGTGCTGGTGCTGGAAAATAATCAACAGATTATCTCATCTTGTTTTTCTTTCAATTTATTTACTTATTATAAGTTTTAAAACTAAATTAAGATTCTTTGTTTGAGTTTTGTTTATCGCAACCCCCTCCCCTCCGGCATGGTTAAAAAGTTTTATTCAACAGATCAATAACTTATGAGTAAGGTGCCTCCACACAGTTGCGAGGAAGCAGCTGAGGAACCTACAAGACTAATTTGTTGTACATTTGTAAAAGGGCTATAATACATTAATTCTCTTTAAAGTCCTATATGTGAGTGTAGTTACCTGTTTCTTTGGTCCTAATTGCTCTAATTGCACTTAGTTGAGTTTTGTCCATAAATGTTAACTGTTAAGTCACTTTTATTCTACATAATTTTTGTCGTAAAATATTATGCCTTCAGTTTTACTTTAATTTTTATTTTTCTATCACTTGTGAGGTTATACAACGTAGAACTTTTATCACTGTTCGGATCCCTCAACTCTAGCTGTAAGTATCAAGCAAGTTGTTTAGTTATGCCCCTGTTTAGGAACATTGATCGAATATAAATATCTGAACTTCAATCCCGGGGAAGTGAAGGCAGTGGAGAGATTTTTTCAGGGCAAAATGTCTCTACAGAGACTGCTACCTTGCCAACCTCCATGTCAAACCACCACAACACTAATTCAGGGTGGCTAGCAGCACCCTTATAAAAAATTCCTTGGCATTTCTCTAACTGTTCCAGGTATTCTGTAACATTTCCCTAACCAGTCTACACAGCAAAAATCAGAAATATTTTCATGATGTTTCCTTAAAAAGTTGTAGAAAGATGGCACATGGAGAAATGTGACACAGGTTGGAGAGTAAACACAGTATTAAGTTTTCTCAGGGCAAGAAACAAAGTCACAATACAAAAACACAGCATATCAATTCAATGAGAACTGAAAGTGTTAAAATTATTATTTTGATACATATTTTTTTGTGCTAAATGTTATGCTTGCATCTAAAGTTGTATTTTCCACTACACCAATGCTTGTATTAGCAATAAAAAGTTCAGTAAAGAAAATATGTATAATAATAGTTTGATTACACATACAGTAAGAAAGGTTGGAATAAACTAAAATTACGCTATGACGCTATGATTCAAAAGATGAATTGTAACAAGTGCTATAATTCAACATTAATTTTATTATTATAAACATTTGCAACTATTTTATCTAAATTCCCTGATCTCACACAAAATTGCCCTAATATTTACCCAACTTTTCCAGAAATGTAAAATTTCCTGACGTCTTCAGGTATTCCCTAATTATGACCAACTCTTTATCCAAAGGCAAGAATAGGTATGTTCTAATCCAAAATGTACATACAAAAAACTAAGTCACTTTGTGAACTAAGAAATTTCAACTTAAGAGTGGGAAGTACATAAAATAATGTAATTATAAATAATAGCTTGCTGGACTCAGAATTTTAAGATAATTGCATTATTTTGTAGCGTTTGATGCAAAGTATCATACTACATCAATTAAACATAAAATTAATCGTAATTATCTTTACAAAAAAATAATTTTGATGGGTGATGACATACGAAAATGTGCTCGGTTGCTTTGTGTATTGAATGTAGTGCTGATTTAGTCATGATATCCTAGAGAATACATTTCAAGAATTTTTTTGTGATAGCTCCCAAACTGGTATCATGAAGCATATACCTGGAATACATGATATATTACAACTTCACCTCAGTTAGTTACTACATTTTGGAAATAAAATTATTTTTAATAAGTTACTCAATGTAAATAAATATAACATATTGACTGCTCTGCCACAAACAGTATAAGTATTAAGGTTTATTGAATATATTTTTTGCTAATTGCTTTGTTTACTTTCGTCTTGAATGACTTAGGCTGCTCACANGTATTAAGGTTTATTGAATATATTTTTTGCTAATTGCTTTGTTTACTTTCGTCTTGAATGACTTAGGCTGCTCACAGTAAAATGAGCACTCTTGAAAGCCCTAATGAAGATCTACTTTTGTGTATGTTGTGTATTCTTCCACCTAATGTAAAATTAACATTGCCATAGGCCTCATCACTTTACTCATGCGCCGTCAGGTGAAACTAGAATTATTAGAAAAGTAAATATGTTACAAATTTGGTAAATTTTACACTTTGATGCATTAAAAAAAACAGAAGACGGAGAAATACTTTAAGTTGTCACAAATGGTTCTTTATATTCAACGTTTAGATATGGGACTACTTTCCATCCATCATTACCAACTTTACTGAGCACATGTCCCACAGTGTGCCCGTTAAAATATATGCAGGTTGGAGCAGTGACGTTTTTCTAAGGTTGATTTCAGAAGTGCTCACTTTATCGTGAACAGCCTCCATCAAGCAGAAACATTACACAAAACTAATACATTAAATTGGGAAAAAGAAACTTATAAATATACCCAAGGGGACTCAAAACAACAACTACCCAGAGACACTCGTAATGTCACAGCGTCTGGGATGACTGTGGAAATTACAGCTCAGTTAGCTCAATCGGCGGAAACATTGAAACGTTAAAGTCGCCAAACAAATATAAAAATGAAGTCAAGTATTTGTTTATTACTCCGTACTTTTATTTATCATTTAAATGCAACAGTTCACATATAAGTTCCCGGTATGCAGAGTCACAAACCGTTTCATAGACAAACAAGCAGAGAGCAGCGCCACAGTAGGTTAAGTAGTAACCACGTCGTTTATAACTCGCATCGCAAGAGAAAAAATACAAAGGTAGCGACCTCCCACACCGGCGGAGAAATAAACGAGCAGGATAAAGTTTGCTGGTGTGGGGGGTTATTTGCCAGGCTCGTTGCATCTTCGGCGAGTGCTGATTGTCTACTACTTTCTGTATATCGCTCGCGGGTGGTAGGCACACTGAGTTTTGTCGCCGTGTGCCTATCACCCCTCCTCGCCGCATGGGGCATGACGCGNAGTGTGCCTATCACCCCTCCTCGCCGCATGGGGCATGACGCGGGCCGGCATCCCTTCCCCACGCCAGCCGAACTGCGTCGTCGGTAAAAAAATAATCAAACCTTCTAGAACAAAAACTGTAGACTGCAGTTCGGAAAGCTCCTTATCTACTAATGTTGACGTGTAAAAAACTAAGATTTTGAAAACAGCAAACCAATGCTCGATAAACAAACTACCACTGCAAGAACTTTGAATCCAGATAAAAATATTAGGAAGCCTCGCATAACGAAAGAAATTTAACCAAGTATCCCGAAAATTAATATATTGCGTCGTTACACACTCAATCACACACCACATAAACAGACACATTTTCTACATTTATCACACATACATGAATTATTTTTTGGCCTTAAGCACTATGATTATAAGGGTCGGTTTCACCAACAAAGTTTAAGTTTGTCTCGAAGCGANAATTATTTTTTGGCCTTAAGCACTATGATTATAAGGGTCGGTTTCACCAACAAAGTTTAAGTTTGTCTCGAAGCGAGATTAACAAAACTAGATTAGTTTTAAACTTGAGTTTAAAGTTGTGGTGTTTTTTGCCACTGTACTCTCAAGTTTACGTTAATCGAGATTAGTTAAACTTGGCTTTGCTATGTTTCGTTGCCACAAATAAGNGCCACTGTACTCTCAAGTTTACGTTAATCGAGATTAGTTAAACTTGGCTTTGCTATGTTTCGTTGCCACAAATAAGACTTAATTGTGGCGAAAATACCAGATCAGTAGCCAAAGACTACAGAATGTAGTTTTTCTCTTATTTAACTGCTTTTTCGCAGTGGTTGAGAATATTACTGATATTGCCATTATGACAAAAATAGTGTCAACTGTGAAAATTGAATAGAAAGTGTGACTTTCAACAGAAAAATNATGACAAAAATAGTGTCAACTGTGAAAATTGAATAGAAAGTGTGACTTTCAACAGAAAAATCATTTTATTTACATTAATGTTTCCCTTTTTTTTCTTGAAACAATAAATATATTATGGATATCAAATTAAAGGCAGATTAGGTTAGCCGATAAACCTGGTGATTTAAGGTTTCCTAGGTAATGAGTGATACTATTATTGCAAGGTTATGTTGCAATCGATTCTTTATACTTGTAATGCAACTACTACCACTTAAGGTTTGAGTAATATCTAAATCACTTATTTACATGCAGTTTTTTAGGTTAGTTGATTCTTACAAGTTGAGTATAACTGCCTATGTTAGCTTGGGCGATNACTTATTTACATGCAGTTTTTTAGGTTAGTTGATTCTTACAAGTTGAGTATAACTGCCTATGTTAGCTTGGGCGATCCGTATATTAATTTAAGTGATATTGGATCAATTAGTTTAGGTTATAACATAATAGTTGGAAACATTTTGGCTGTTGTGTTAATAAACTTTGGTTTAATAGGAAGAAATTGTGTACCACTATGGTGTCAACAATTTTATTTGCGACTAGCCCTTACTGTTGAAAATTTATATAATATTAACCCACCGTACCACGAAAATCACAGTTTTTAAGTTACATTTATCTGAGCAATCAAGGAAGTGTGAGAGATAATTGTTGAGACTCATATTGTACAATGAAGAGTTCTTTACCCACAAATTCATGTCGTTTTGCTATTAGCAAACAATTTCCCAAAAGAAAACTATAAACACATAGTAAACTACAAAATACATAGATCTACAGTGTATGGCACACAGATAAGTCATGACCCGAAGAAAGAAGAGGAGAAAGTGCAGTGCACTGCCTTACTTATCAGAGTACAGTTGCAGTGCGGTAGGATGGAGGGAATGCCGGCCTTCGGGCCGTAAAACCTGCATGTTCACTAAACTTGGCTCTGTGGCTCACACTGCTACTAAAGCCATATTCAGTGTCTTGCAGCTATGAATGATACTGTACGTCTTCTCGTGGCACANGCTATGAATGATACTGTACGTCTTCTCGTGGCACACCCATGCAAGCAAACCGCATTAAACACAATGTGTATATCATTAAATTTTTGTGTTTGATATAAACACACACACATGTCACATCTTCATTCACAAACCACAATAAAAATAATGCTAAAATAAACGTCTAAATAACTTATTGGTAAATTAACTTTGTAAAGCAGTGGTTCTCAAACTGTGGTCTGTGGAACCGGGGGTGGTTTATGGCTGCATCTCAGTTCGTCCAAGGAACTTTATATACATACTATCATCTACGTTCATTGATTTTAGATGCCATATTCTAAAAATTGATAATACTGTAGGTAATTTCTGTTTAATCCTGTGTTAACAGATTTCCCATATTCTTTCACTGTAAGTTTTTATTACTATTTTACAACATTTTATAAAACTTAACTACGTAAATATCATTTTTTAAATATTATAATGCATTTTGATGTGTCATTAAATCATTCTTCCTGCATTCTGTCAATTGAATGACGGAGGTCCGTGGTATATACTCCATATTTGGTTGACAGTCTTCGCTAAATGGTCCATGGCAGAGCAAAGTTTGAGAACTGCTGTTGTAAAGGGGAGAGAGATTCGTAGTTTTTATATATTTGTTGTACATAGTATAAGGAGGTTGTCTGGGTTTGTTTAACCCTTCTATGTGCAAGTAGATTTGGGCGGACATATGGTGTGTTTCTCAGGGGTGGACACAAAGCTGTTACACTCCTACTTTCTTAGAAAAATTACTAAAATTTACTAAAATGCTGACGTAAAGGTACAAATTATTTTTTTTTTTGTTACTGGTACAGTTATGAATAAATCAGAACAAATACAAGGAAAATAATGTTTGCTTACCAACTAAAATTTTTACAGAAGTCTTGTATCTTTTACGGTACAGTAATTATGAAGAATAGGGGTATATATCAGTATTTAAGATATATATTTGGATTTTGCACAGCTTACTGTATTAAAAAATTACTGGCTACTTATAATAAAAAACATGGGTTGTGTTTAAAAAAAACTGGTTTACCAGGTGTTAACCCATGTTATGTTATTTTCATCCATAACGCCAAACTGATGTAAATAAAAGAGAAGTGAAATGTGCAAATTGGTGCAGCAATTACAATATATTTTAATGTTAGTATAGATGTAGATATTGTGGATTGTGGACAATGGTGCATGTGTTTATCAATCTGTTCCAAATTTCACTGTGTGAAGGGCTGCATCTAAATTTAAAAGTGTGCAAGAGTTTAAATGTACTGTATCGGA
Organism: Clitarchus hookeri; assembly: GCA_002778355.1. Taxonomy (NCBI): domain Eukaryota; kingdom Metazoa; phylum Arthropoda; class Insecta; order Phasmatodea; family Phasmatidae; genus Clitarchus; species Clitarchus hookeri. Next base: position 38,677 of record NQII01008210.1, read on the forward strand.
GGTTGCAAATCATTAAATTTGAGTGTGAACATGTCCATTTTATCAGTTGAGTTATGACCCATGTTTGGCCTTGTCTTTACGAGTATTTAGATCATGGTGTTAACTGTAATTGAATAGCCCCTGGATTGTGATTATTTTCCTTTGCCATGGTCGCAACAGTCCTTTAAGACACATATTGGTGGTCATAAGTAATAAAATAAGGTGCAGTTAAATTTCCAGAGAATTTTTGGCCTGTTCCATGTTGTGTGGTACCTTTATTTGTAAAATGACAAATGATTATTTACTTACAATATACCAACAAAATGTACACTTGGGTTAAATGTGCCATTTTCTCTGCATTACGTAATGCTATTTTATGTCACAATGTTGGTACTTGTGTTTTTTTTTTTTGCAGATGTTGGCAGTAGTAAATGGTTGTATTTTATTTATTAGATGTTTGTAACTGTTGCCATTCTTTAGCAACTGCCAACTAGCTCCAGAAAATTGAATTCACGCAAGTTTGATCCACTCTGCTTCCCAGAGAGCAAGCGATAGCGAGCACAGAGACATGCCAATTTACCTGCTTTCTACATAATGTGGTAAAACCGTATGAAATTGGTAAAACCATATGAAGCAGGAAAAACCATGGAAGAAGGAAAAACCATGGAAGCANAAGGCCGGAAAAACCATGGAAGCAGTTGTGGGGAGACAGGACCCTCCCATGTGATTATTTATTTACGTCTGAACTGAGTCAGTTGTATATTTTAATTTTATAACATTTGTTTGTAAATTTTTAATTTAGTTTTTGTTAGAATTTTATCTTTAGGACAACCCCTCTTAAATTTCTTACAAATTTAAATAAGTATTGTAATTTTACGAGAGTGCAGTTATATTCAGTGGTAGAAATACATGTAATTATATTTTCTCTAAGCAGCAGCCTATTTAAATAAAAAAAAAAGTGTATGCAAGTTTATTTGCACCTCAGAGAAATGAACATTTACTATTTTGTTATCACCAACTTAAGTTTGTGATAACAGGAAATGATGTTATTTTAGATTCTTTTCTGGGTCATTTTCTTTTTGTGTGAACCCCGGGGACCAACAAAAGTAGCATTAATGGGTTCTGCACAGCTTACCTTGTTCATATTCAGGTGGGCGTAATGTTAAAATAAGTAGAACGTATTAAATAAAATTGTTAAAAGTACGAGCAGCCCGCCGCTTTGTTTACGTCGGACGCCATGATTTTCTGTAATTTTCGGCATATTGACCGTGGGTCATTAGACGTCATCGTCATGGAATTTCAGTTTCCGTTCAGATGCGAGACAGTGCGGTTGTGTTGTTGCAGGCGCGAGTTGTGACGTCCGATTGGCTTGTGATTTAAGAATAGAGGGTGCAAGAACGAGTGCTTCTGTGTGTAATACTCGCCTATGTGGCGGGTGTTACTTGGATATTTTAGTAGATTGTGGTGATTTGTGGATTGAGGTCAGATGCACGACAGTTGAATGGGTCGANAAGACAGTGGAATTGTACCAGCCTCCTACCTAAGTGAGTTAATTCATATTTTTTGGTGTGATTTACGATTCCTTTAAATGCCTAAAATCCTAGATTAGACAAAATTTGTAGGTTAGATTAACACCCTACAACCATAGGTTAGATTAACACCCTACAATCCCAGGTTGGATTTACACCCTACAATCATAGGTTAGTTTAAAACCCTACAATTCTAGGTTGGTTAAAAATTTTAAATAGTGATTCACCCATCGTGGGGTTAGGTTCTGTTAGGTTAGGTGGGCACATATTACAAAATTAGTCATACGTTAATGCCCTTCATATATTAGTGTTCTGCATCATTAGTAGTGTGTAAATTTACCATTTTCCAGGTTTTTTTTTTTTTTTACAGAAAAGCCATTAAACTGGATAATTACCTATATTAATTGTGATTAGTAAAGTTGATATAGGCTAAACCACATTCTGGTACTGTTTACCTGTTTTTTTTGGAAAAGCAGCTAATCTTAAAATTTACCTGACCATATTTGATAGTCAGGAAACATATTCCGTACTGTAAATACACAACTGCCTAATGTACACTACAGATGCTAACGGCTAGAACTACTAACTGGCTTTAGGTAGGTTAACATTTAGAGTTGTAATTGGGTGTACTATCTTAGATATAACATTACGGTAATTATTAAGTTTAGGGGCTTTTCTGTAAAAAAAAAAAAATTATTCACGGAAAATGGTATATTTCCACTCTACTAATGACTTAGAACACGAATATACTAGGGGCATTAACGTCCGACTAATTTCGTAATATGTGCCCACCTAACATAACAGAACCTAACCCCACGATGGGTGAATCACTATTTTACATTTTTAAACTAACCTAGGTTTTTTGGGTTTTACACTAACCTAGGTTCTTTGGGTTTTACACTAAACTACGAATGTAGGATTGTAGGGATTTAAAGGAACCATAAAACACACCAAAAGAATGTAAATTGTTGATTCACCTAGGTAGGGGGCTGGTGTAATTCCTCTGACATTAATAGACGTAAACAAACATATTTTGCAAGTTTTTTAAATATGTTCTACTTATTTTAACATTACGCCCTCTTGAATATGAACAAGGTAAGCTGTGCAGAACCCATTAATGCAACTTTTGTTGGTCTAGGACGTTTCGTTCAGAAACCTAAACAAACTGGCTATACTGCTCATTTCGCAATTTTGTTCAATTTTTTAAAATATGTTGTACTTATTTTAAAGCTATGCCCCTAGTATATTCGTGTTCTCCGTGATTAGTAGAATAGAAATATATCATAATTTTGAATTTTTTTTGTGTTTTTCAGAAAAGCCCCTAAACTTAATAATTACCAACCACTTACCTCAGTACTTCCGTCGATACTGATTTTCTCCAGTTGAAAAATTGCAAAACACTTCGTAAAGAATGTGATGTGGGGTTAAGGATTGCATCTGTGGGTTTTGAGCTTTTCTGTAACAAACAACAACATTGTAAACATAAGTATTCATTAGTAACTAAACCTCTACATGATATTTTAAAATATTTGCTTGCAATTAAATAAAATAGAAAAATCACTTTGTGCAAAGAATTACGAAGAGCTAGTTAGAAAGTAAACTCATGTTAAAAGTTTATCTGAAATTTAAAAATTCAATTTAACATTTCACAACATTAATCAGAACACTGTACATGAAGTATATAAGCATTCAAAACATGATACTGTGTTACTTATTTTCTGAATGTTACAGCTTTATTGAAACCTTTCAAAACTGAAATTAATAAAATTCTATATCGAAAGATGAGAGGCGAGAGAGCTCGCCACCAGGTAGTAGCCTAATTGTGGGTGTTCAATATTATTATTATTGTTTAACATGGGTTATATGTCAACCTAACCTCAAATACTTTTGATTTGGGTATTATCTTATTCCAAGTTCTAGGATTCCTAACTTACTACAAACTCTGGATCTTGTTTCCATTCTGCGTAAACCAATAATTCATACAGAATACATTCACCGTACACATCATCAGGATTAGCACATACTTCCCCTGCCATCATTACCAATGACACTGAATTAGTTGATCTAAGAACACCCAGGTGGCAATGGAATCAAAGTGTAGTATAGTTCCAGGATAAAACGAAGGCTGATAAACTTTTTTTTTTTTTAGGGAATGAATTAAAAATTACATTTCATGAGTAAGGTTTGACACGCAGACCAGGTTAATTCGACTCAGGTTAAGAATATAACGAGTATCCTTAGAAGAGTTTGACGTATGGAAAATTTAGGCGCTAGTGTTTCAAACTGGTGTAGCTACTGTAGTTATTGTGACAACAAAGGTCAGAGTGGGCACAAGGAGCTCGTGAACGCCTGGTTCACGTCAATTTGTATTCCTGGCTACGTATTAATATCAAATTTCTGTAGAATTAAATACTTGGGAGGAGGAGTATTCCTTTCTATTCTAAAAATTGGAAATTTCAAGCTGTCATATTTGTGCTGGGAAAAGTATTTTGAATGTGCAGAAGGACTCAACTTAGTATCAGGACAAACAATTGTACTTCTGGCTGTTAATAGGCCACCTTGAAGATTTAAAACAAAAAAATAGAATATTTTAAAATTATGCATACGAGGATTTTAAAAAATGAAACTCAAATAATCATTTCAATCGATACTAATATAATTTTATTAGCAGAAAGCCGACAGCTACACCAGTTATTGCACTAGCTGAACACATTTAATTTACTGCCAACTATAAACTTTCCTACGAAAATTGCTAACAATTGATCAAACACTATAGATTATGTAATATTATACTAATTAACAACACATGCTTCTGAAGTCATGCCCCACTGCAATACTCTTTCTGATAATAATGCACAACTTTTAATACTCCATGACTCAGTAATTCATTTCAGTATTTCGCCTACACGAACGAGAATCATTAACGATCAATCAGAAAATAAATTTAACAAGTTATTAAATAAAACATTGACGTTGTCGAGGTTATACAGGGCTTGTTAAGTATTGATTGGCCGGCGCCATAACCCAGTGGAGAGTTTAAAATGAGGGTCATTCGGTGGATGGCCCAGGAGACCTTGATATCTCAGTCAGTTTGTTGATGATGTCGTCACATACTTACTGTTGTGCTATTTATACCTGATGATGAGACTGTAGGCAGTCTCATACGTCTGAAATATAATATGAAATTGTGGATGTGGTTACAAAGGGCGTAGTACCCTACAATGATTTGACACAGTGAACTTGGTAAAGCAGTTTATTCAGTGTTCTGTCTACAAGTGAATAATATATGAAAATGAACCCAGCGCTCCAGCCTGCCGATGACCTAAGTATGAAATAACTGTGATAAGATGTTGATAGCGATTAAGATAAGCTCTCGGATGAAAGGGCGGGTGGCTCTCCCCTCAGTACTTAAAATAAATATTTGGGTTAAATACTTTAATATTACAGTGAAGTGGTTACAGCCTAAATTATGTAACCGAGGGGGCTCGCAGAGCGGGCTACCAACACCGCCGATCTGGTCCGAGTGCTGAGACGAACTGGCAGAGTGGCCTCAGTTTGTAACACAAGTGACCAGAACCTAAGTCAAACTGCAAATAATAAAACATAACATGAACACTATGTTATATGATTGAAATGTTGAACAAGCATACAAATTATATGACACACATTGGTGACACCCACGTTTATTATCAAATGTCTATTTAGATTGAACTTGTGAAGTTGTCGGAGCATGTCACAACACTAAATGACATGTTACAATGATGGAGGCCTTTATGGGCATACTCCCTTTTAGAAAACATTATTACTCTTATATAAATTAACGTTATTATAGAATTATGTTTTCTTGTGAAAGGTGTTTGCATTTCACTTGCTATGACGTGTTAGCATTTCACCAGCTACAATGTTGCCAGGTGGCTGTCTCCTGAAGGGATGGACGAGTCCACCTGGGCAAAGGTGTGTTGAATGACCTGCTTTATTACTACTAATAGAATGTGAATGCAGTGACTGTGTTTAATATGTTTGTAAATAAAACTGCACACAACTGAGTGACATTTTGGGGCACTTATCACTTCAGCTTCGGCGTACAAACCAGTTGACATTACCTGGTGGTGCATAGAATTTTACTTAGCTGCGCGAGCTGCAACAACACAACGACCAATTGCTAGTGCGACCAACGGCTGTGGCTTTGGGTTAAACACCGTTTCGGATCACCAACCCATTTGTTAAAAGTGTTACCTCTTCTAATAAATAAGCAGGGTTGTCTCTTGAGTTGCGTAATCCTTGTCAGCAATAAGGTGCAAATTCCATACTTGTTGACTTGCTCAATGCACTCTTGGCCTGATGTAGTTGGTGCTACCCAGTGTAGCTGGCGTAGTTGTGACTGCGGAGGTCAGAGTGGCCGCAAGGAGTTCGTGGACATGTGGTTCACGTCAAACGGCCCCTCCTCTGGTGATCACATGACCTCGCAGTCCTCCATGTGTCCCATTAAGTCATTAGGTGCAACAGGCGGTGGGTGGCTTCAGCTTGCGGCGTGGCCTCAGTGCATAAGGTCCACACATCTGGGACCTGACTCTGGATGCTGCTGGGGGTCAGGTTGCTGACCCCATCGAGGCTGACGTCTCGTGACATGCATATGTGGATGGAGGTTGTCCCCACCACATATGATGCATGCTGGGCGGAACACGCGATGCGGCCACTTTGAGCAGCGGAGAGGGATGGTAAACCCCTTCTCCTGTGACTCCTCTTCCCTGCTGCCGCTATTTTGGTGTAGATATCGCATAATGTGTGTGTATTAGGAAGAGGGAACGTGAGGGCCCTGGTGACAGGCTATGAAACTCCATTACGCTACCCCATCGCTTTGGCCAATGTCCTCCGGCGAGAGGCCCCTGCTGATGGTTCTGCTGTGGGCGCTGTGGCAGAGCCATCAATGGACCTGTCCTGTGGGGAGCTCTGTCCCACAGATGTGTCTGGCAACTCGCCTTCAATGGCATCCCTGGTTACCAGCGCCATGCCTCAGGGCATCTCGATGTTGCGGAGTNTGTGTCTGGCAACTCGCCTTCAATGGCATCCCTGGTTACCAGCGCCATGCCTCAGGGCATCTCGATGTTGCGGAGTGGCACTCCCGGGTGCGCAGTGATACATGCGGTGTTGATGAGTGCATGGCGGGGGTGATCCTCCTTCGGGTACTTATTCATCATCTACATTCTTCGTGGGCGTCGTGGTGGAGAAGAGGAGCCGGAGAATTTATCCATCGCTGCCGGGACTCTGTATAATGACTTTTCATCTCGTGGCGATTTGTGTGTTGTTTTCGCGGCGTCCGACAACCTACTGGTCTGGTATCGTGATGTTTGGCATCCCCACTTCCAATCGGGGGTCGTTGCGGTGTACAGCGGCCCTCCTACTGCTGCTTAGCCTGATGAGGTATGTGATGTACCCAAGTGACTTCACCACAATGTGGTTCACTCCATTTCTAGGTGAACCTGGCACAGAAGTTGTTAACACCACTGGATATTCAGTGTTCTCTNCACAATGTGGTTCACTCCATTTCTAGGTGAACCTGGCACAGAAGTTGTTAACACCACTGGATATTCAGTGTTCTCTTACGTAGACCAGTTGGCTAGGTGCCAACCGTCGTGGTGCTTGTGAGGTGGCAGGCATCCATTCCTCGATGTAGTGGNTACGTAGACCAGTTGGCTAGGTGCCAACCGTCGTGGTGCTTGTGAGGTGGCAGGCATCCATTCCTCGATGTAGTGGTCTTGATTTCTATGAACTACTGTTAACTCTAGTTCCTGCGCTGTCTTCTGGCAGTCCTGTCTCCTGTTTCGCCAACACCCTCTGGCATGCAGCAAATTCGCCGGGTAGCATGAGCTCGCGACCCTGCAGGATCGCTGCTGGAGTCTGCCCTGTTGCTGATTCACCCGCTGCCTTATGGTGAATATACCGGCTGGTAAATGTTCGACCCAGCTGGTGTGGTCCTTCCACACTCTCATGTGTAACTGGGTCTTGAGATCTTGGTTTCGCCTCTCGGTGGGGCTTGTCCTTGGGTTGCATTTTGGGGTTGTATGAAGTCTTACTTTCCACCGAGTGCACAACTCATGGCAGTACCTCTCAGTGAACTGGGCACCATTGTCGGTGAGCAATGTTTTTGGTACCCTTAGCGGAGTTAAAAATCAGTTTCCAGTGCCTGTGCGATGGTGCACACCAGTGTGCTGGAGACTGGATAGACTTAGGTCCATCTGGAAAATATGTCACTTCGACCAGGATGAACCTCTTCCCTGTGGAAGTTTGGGGATAGGGGTCCACCAGGTCTAAGGACACCGTCTGTAATGGTTCCTTCGGCACCTTTGGTTGCTGTTGGGTCACTCCATCTGCTCTCCTGCTCTTGAAGTGATTGCAGGTTATCAGCCCGTTGCCGGTTGTCGTTGCAGTGTTGGCAGTAAGGGGAACAAGTCTTCCCACTCGTTCCTGTCGACTGATACCTCGGTGCCTGGTGCTTTGGATAGTTCATCGACCAGTTGATACACTGCTCCGGGGACATATTGCACAATGAAGTCGCATGACTGTCACAACAATGCCCACTGGGCGAATATGCTCCTGGCTTCCCTCATGGAGTGAAGCCAGCGCAGGCACCTGTTGCCGGTTCGTAGGGTAAAGGGCTGGTTCTCGAGGTATGCCCTTTAACACTTCACCACCCAAACCACTGACAAACACTCTTTCTCGTTCACATTGTATCGACCCTCAGTCGGACAAAACTTGGTACTGCTATGTTCTATGATTTGGGNAAACACTCTTTCTCGTTCACATTGTATCGACCCTCAGTCGGACAAAACTTGGTACTGCTATGTTCTATGATTTGGCGCTCATTGTTGTCACCTAACTGGAATAGCATGGCACATCGGCCCTTCTCACTACTGAGGTCGTGTAGTTCGAGAGTTGTACACTGCCGGAATCTGCTATTCAGTTCCTGAAAGCAGCTTTTGTGTTCACTGTTCCAATGGAACTTACAGTTCGGAGAAAGCATGTCTGTTAGGGGAGCTGTTATCGTTGCGAAGTCCCTAATGTTTTCCCTCAGCCAGTTTACCAACCCGAAGTACTTCAATAGCTGTTTGCATACCCTGGGTGCCCATATTGGTCTATGAAAGACAGCTCTTCCGATGTTGGCCTACTGCCATGTTAGACCACTAGGTGACCAAGGAACTGAAAGCATGGTTTCCCTATGTGGCACTTCCTGTTTGCATTTGTTATCTTCTTTATCGCTTGGTGCTCTAGTGCCAATGACAGATGTTTCACATGGTCTTCCCAGTTCTTCCATCAGATGATCACGTCGTCCAGGTATCCCCTACATACCCATCGAGCAATTGTACCATCAACGCCTGAAAGGTGGTGGTTGCGCATTTTAGCCCAAAGGGCATGGCACAGAACTGGAAGCATCCCCATCAGGATCAGGAACGCTGTCTTGTGGTGGTCTTCTAGCTTAATTGGCACCTGCCAGTAGCTGCTGCGCAAGTCCAGTGACATCATAACATTTTCCTTTCCTAGTGTGTGTAATGCGTTTCTCGCACTGATTTATGTTGGTGGTGCACTTCATGTAACCAAATTAAGGGGGCGAAAGTCCACACAGAAGCGCCATGTTTCATCTTTCTTCTGCGCTCGTCTAACGTGATAACTTTGTTGTATTTTATGTGTGTGGGCTCAATGATGCCTTCAGCTAACATCTCCTTAATCTGTTCTTTGATAACAGTACACTGGTGTGGTTAGTAGCTGCGTGGTCCTGCGAAAAGCAGACGGTCATGTTCTAATGGGATTGCGTTGACGTGAACCAGGCATTCACTGGTACCTTGTGCCCACTGTGACTGCCGCAGTAGTGTCCTCCACTCCAGATGCAACACACCAGCAGGCATGTGGACAAGAGTGATACTGTATTAAGTGTTATAATCAATCAGCGTAGCAGTTATAGCAAATAAGTCACGATACATTAATTTCAGAGTTCACCAATATAATAACATCAGTGCGACATAATTTATCGGAGTGCATCAGTATAGTTATTCAGGGTTATATGTAGTTATTCAGTGTCATTATTATCAAGTGTATTTGTTCCATGTGTGTAAATTGCACCAGTGTCATTAATTATTCAGAGCTTAATAATTTAATCATTATTATTTATTGGTTCAGTGGATCTATTCAGTATTTATTTATATCATATTTATTGTGTTGAAAGATAGTCATCACATACCACATACCCTGATTTATTGTGTATTTCTGCAAGGGTAATTGTGTTTTATTATGTAAGTTGTATAGGGTAATTGTGTTTGATNTTGTGTATTTCTGCAAGGGTAATTGTGTTTTATTATGTAAGTTGTATAGGGTAATTGTGTTTGATTATGTTAATCGAAGGTATATCATTTTCTTACATCTCATTAGCATTTTAAGTCACATTTATGTTTCATCTTTCCACAGCTTGGCNTTTATTGTGTATTTGTGCAAGGGTAATTGTGTTTTATTATGTAAGTTGTATAGGGTAATTGTGTTTGATTATGTTGATCGAAGGTATATCATTTTCTTACATCTCATTAGCATTTTAACAGTGTAAATACAAAGTAGAAAGGTGTCGAACCCGTCGCCGCGCTCAGGTAGCGGGAGCCGGCGCAGTCCTCAGCCAGTACGCTTCATCACTTCAACGCGGGCGGACGTGGTAAGTCTCTCGTTTCACAAGAACCTCGGTGCCAGCCCCTGNCATCACTTCAACGCGGGCGGACGTGGTAAGTCTCTCGTTTCACAAGAACCTCGGTGCCAGCCCCTGGGGCTGCAAACTCACTCAGTAATCGTATCATCACATCATCCATGAATTAACTTGTATTTTATGTTACATAGCAGCGAGGAGAGAGCNCTCACTCAGTAATCGTATCATCACATCATCCATGAATTAACTTGTATTTTATGTTACATAGCAGCGAGGAGAGAGCAGCATCACGCGCCTTAATTGATCGTAATCCATTAGTGTGTTACATTGTACGACCATGTGGTCACCATGTGTCTGTTCAGTTAAGTGTTTAATAAAATAATCATCTTTCATATAACCAATAGTGCATTCATTAATCCGGGCGTGCGCAGCGGCCATACAACTCGCATTTTCCTATTATCTGACGGTGTGTTACCTCGAGCCTCCTAGGGTGATTAACCACTACCCAATCTCATTGCTCAACACTGAGCTGGCGCCCGGCACTTTCACAGCTCGAGGGCCACCGCGCGCCCAACCGTCTCCCTTCGACAAGGGACGTACCGAGCGCACGTCAGCGTATTCGGCGATAGTTGTCCGCCTTACAGGATCTGCGTCTGCAAACACTTGCAGTCTTTCCTGAAGGATTTTTGTGATATTTCCCTGTATGCTGCTGGAACTTTGTGTTCCAGTTCAACCAACTATACGCCTGGAGTGCAATTGGTGGTCTGCAGTTCAAATTCGTAAACTGTGAGCCATTCCTTTTGGCCAAAATGGATCCTGTGGGCTGCTGGCTTTACTATTGTATCTAGCTCTGTGAGCCAGGGTATACTAAGTATGGCATCTTCCTACAGGTCCCCCGACACTTGAGATGTAGTTGTTGTTTCCACATCCCTTATTCGGACAGTGACAGTCACTTACTCGAGGTTTTGCCATGTATGTTGGTGTGTGGCTAAATGTAGCAATTGTTTTGCAGGCCTTATCGCTTACTTTCCTCGTTTATGAAACCCGCTCTCACAAAACTGTGTGATGCCACTGTATCAACTAGCGCTAAACACTTCATAGTATTCAGGATGACTGGTATCCTTATCATCTAGTGTGTGCCTTTGTTATTTGCTATAACACAATTTGTTGTGGAGTGGGTATTACTGTGGGTTTGTTTTGTTAATGTGTCAGTGTTGCATGCTCTTGTTTTGGCGGGGGCAGTGAGTATCTGGCTCGCTTACCCCGTCGGCTTGTATCACGCCAGTGGTTTCCTGCCATTGTTTACCTCCTCCAATAGCTTTCTGCGGGTAGGGCTTTCGTTATGCCAGTGGTATTGTTGGTGTGGTAATACCTGAATTGAAAAGGGGGCATTCCCTCCTAATTTCTCCTGTCTGCATGGTTCCTGCTGTCGCATTTGCGCCAGCTGTTACATTTGTAGCAAGTTGGCCATTCCCCGTGTCCTTGAGAGAGGTTTGGTTCACCCCTTTTGTGCTTTGTTAAACTAATTGCTGTGCATTCCCGTTCCCTGTGTTGTGGTCATGGGGGCGTGGTTGGTATGGACCATCCCGTTCCCTGCGGTGCACATTCTGTTCGCGATTAGCCTGGTATGGCAAGGCTATGGATCTCAAGAAATGCTCCATTCTGCCATGTTTAAGTGGTGCCAGTGCCAATTTAATTTCGGCTTTTACGGTTGATGCTATCACTTATAAAACGTCAGTGTCTCGCAACTGTGTGTGAAAATGTCTGATGAAATTAACTTTACGAGTAGCAAATTAAGTTAGCATTTCAAAATCACCCCACACTTCTAATACGCGGCTTTGAGCCTGTAATGACGAGAAAGTGTTGGCGAAACGACTCTGAAATGCATTTTGTAATTCGGTCCAGTGCATACTATCGTGACCAATGGACCACCACCATGTGCATACCTCGCCTAACAATTGGCCTCCTATGCAAATAGGCCACTCTGGGTGACAAATAATCACACCTGTCTAATTGTNATCTCAAGAAATGCTCCATTCTGCCATGTATAAGTGGTGCCAGTGCCAATTTAATTTCGGCTTTTACGGTTGATGGTATCACTTATAAAACGTCAGTGTCTCGCAACTGTGGGTGAAAATGTCTGATGAAATTAACTTTACGAGTAGCAAATNTATCACTTATAAAACGTCAGTGTCTCGCAACTGTGGGTGAAAATGTCTGATGAAATTAACTTTACGAGTAGCAAATTTAGTTAGCATTTCAAAATCACCCCACACTTCTAAAACGCGGCTTTGAGCCTGTAATGACGAGAAAGTGTTGGCGAAACGACTCTGAAATGCATTTTGTAATTCGGTCCAGTGCATACTATCGTGACCAATGGACCGCCACCATGTACATACCTCGCCTAACAATTGGCCTCCTATGCAAATAGGCCACTCTGGGTGACAAATAATCACACCTGTCTAATTGTCCTGTGCAGTGTCTCAGGAATGCCTGTGGGTAGACAGAGACTGGGATCGGGCTATTGTCGTGCCCGTTTGTGTTGTTGGTGTTGCAACTGCTGGTGTGTCGTCATGGCCACCTGGTATGGCTGATACTACATGATGCCAGGGGTGGTTTCTGTCACCAAATGGTTTACCACTGGTGCTGGTGCTCCATCCATGCCCGTTGAATGGTCTAGCAGGCTGGGTAGATTGCTGGTATTGTCACTGTCCGCTGTATGCGGCAGGAGGTCTGGAGAGATTCTCCCTCTCAAAAAAAGACTNGTAGATTGCTGGTATTGTCACTGTCCGCTGTATGCGGCAGGAGGTCTGGAGAGATTCTCCCTCTCAAAAAAAGACTGTGCGGTGAGCAGCAACCTGCCATATTAGTAAAATTGTGGGTGATAATACAAGGGATGTAGCATCCTGTGTGTCCCNGTGCGGTGAGCAGCAACCTGCCATATTAGTAAAATTGTGGGTGATAATACAAGGGATGTAGCATCCTGTGTGTCCCGGAGAACAATGAATTGACACTCCCTATATTTTGAAAAACTTGTTTACTCATGTATGTTATTAAGTGTTAAGAAAGTGGACATGTGAATACTAAAAGAAACTAACCCAGCTCTTGCGACCTGGTGGTGACCTTCACATGAAAATGACATAAGTCAACATGGTGTTATGTAGATATGCTGTAGCGTTAAACTCTCCNCTGGTGGTGACCTTCACATGAAAATGACATAAGTCAACATGGTGTTATGTAGATATGCTGTAGCGTTAAACTCTCCGGTGAGAGTGCAGGTGGTACTCCCCTAGGTAGTGAAAAGAAATCCAAGGTTCCGATTAATTACATTACTATTGTAATGAAGTGAGATCCGCCTAAATGATGGTACCAAGTGGGCTCGCAGATTGGACGACTATTCTGCTGGTATGGCTCATGGGCTGATGCAAACTGGGCGAATGGCATCCGCTTCCGCACAATTGGTGTGAACCACCATCAAACAACGAATGTTAAAACACGACATAAGTACTATGTAACATTATTGCACTGGTTAAAAATTATATAAATTAAAGGAAACACATTGGTGACACTCCTGTTGATTAACAAATGTCTGTTAAAGGTGATGTGCTAAATTTGACGGGGAATTTCACCGCACTAAAATAAATGTTACTATGATGGAGTCCTTCATTGGCAGTGTCCCTTTATTAAAACATATTTACCTGTTTATAAAAATATATTGGATATACTTTTACGCTTTATTGTGAAAAGTCTCTGTTTTCCATTTCCCTTGATGTATTTGTATTTCGCATGCTACAGTGATGCCAGGTGGCTGTCTCCCGAAGGGCTGGACGAGTCCATCTTGGCAAAGGGGCGTGGGATGCCATGCACGATGGCCTTTAATACAATAAAACACACCCCTGACTGTAGATTTGGACGAGATGAACATGTGTGATATTAAGAAACATGCTGCGCACTATTGGTTACGTTTGGGGCACTAATCACTTTAGCTTCGACCTACATGCCAGCCGACATCACCTGGTGGTGTGTTACATCGTATTGTAAAGCGCGAGATACTAAGACATAACGACCAATGGCCAGTGCGCCTAACGGCTGTGTATTTGGGGTAAACACAATTACTGATTACCTACTAAATTATTACAAGAGTTATCCCTTGTAATAAATAAATTAGGCAGTCTCTCGAGTCATGTAGTACCTGTTGGCAAGAAGGTTCAGGTTTCGTACTTGTCAACCTTCACTACGTACTCTTGGCCTACTGTTGTGGGTGTGGTCTGGTGCAGCTGGTGCAGTTGATGTGACTGCAGTGGTCAGAGTGGGCAAAAGGATCTCATGGACACGTGGTTCACGTCAGAGTTATGGAGCCGTACAATTCTACACCCCACCAACCCTCGGTCACCTCGATCATGTCACCTTGTTGCAGAACTCAGCAAAAACAAAATCTCTAGTGCTGTCCTGAATGTAAGCAGCGAAAACGATAAACTTTATATAACATTTTCTTGGTCTACTAAACAAGTTAAACCTCAAGTGAAGTTGAAGTCATTAGGCAATACACCACAGCCATGAAAGCAATATAGGTGCATTTTGTTCGCAGGCAGGATGCCTTTTATCCACAGGCTGTGCGAAAATAACCACTAAAAAGAAAAATAGTGCCGCAAATGAGACTGATTATTTACAAAACAAAAAAAGTTGTTTATGGTGCAATCTCGAAGCCAAGGGTGACTGAGGCTCATGGCATAGCAGTGTCACTACTCCACAACAAATGAATATTAAATTATGTGTTAGATGTTAAGCCTAAATTTTTAATTCAATTACTAATACAAATTAAATTTTCATGCATAAATAGTCTAAGATGATGGCAAATCATAGCCTACATAAAGCAGCTTGCATTATGTTACTTTAGAAGCAGAAATTGCATATATACTTTGTAATCTAGCCTAAGGCAAAAGTTTGCAACCATAGAATGGCACTTAGTATACTTTTCCATCCCTGCTGCAAACTATTGTATTCTATAATTCATTCGTGGTTACTTTACACTTTTCTGAAGCACAGTTTAAGTTGTACTTGTAGGATATTCCTCTGCTTCGAGCAAACTAAGCCTAACTAAGTTGAGAAAATTATTCAATGGTCAATGCCCCGAATTCGTGCGCACTCAGTTGTAAATATATTTGACATGATAACTATTTCTTACAAGGCGCTAACAAAACTCATGATTATTCACTATTTAATTCATATTTATTTTAACCGAAATATTATAATTTTTCAAAGATTTGATTCAAAAAGTGAGAATAAACCGTGAATAGACAATAGTTTACATTATACGGATTCTAATTGTAAGTAAGGTATTTATGTTATAGATATCATGAAATGTTTTTTTGGAAGCCATCTACTCGAATGGATAGTCACTTTGTAAAAAGTAACAATAACGTTTAGTTTGAATGATAATAAAAATCTTATACTTTTTCTTATACATCTAAATTGCTTGTGGTCAAAGAATTGCATAAATGTTTTACAGTTAACTCTGTCTCATATAAGTTTGCCAGATTCTGACAGTTCGGTGAAAGTAGCACCAATGTTTACTTTTCGTTAATGTATCCTTTCACCATTAGCTGGTGCGTCAAGTCGAGGCNTTCGGTGAAAGTAGCACCAATGTTTACTTTTCGTTAATGTATCCTTTCACCATTAGCTGGTGCGTCAAGTCGAGGCTGTATTTTTTATCAACATGCTGTCAGTTTATCCACTTGCCATTGTACTGTAATGCTAAACAAATTTTAANTCGAGGCTGTATTTTTTATCAACATGCTGTCAGTTTATCCACTTGCCATTGTACTGTAATGCTAAACAAATTTTAATGTATTTTAATCTGACATAAAAAAAATTTGTAGGTTATAAAAGTAAAAATGTAAAACCTTGCAAAAAATTTAATATTTGCTAACTTTTTTTTTTTGGGCTGGGGAAAATATCCCTGGCTGGTCCAAAAAATCTTTTAATTCTATAAGGTTACAGGATACATATATTAATTAAACAACTTGCCAACACTAAAGTTCTATAGTTAATTATGACTTGAATGGCACATTCAGGAGCTCCTTTGTGCCCACTCTGACTGCCACAGTCATGTCCACTACACCAGACACACGACACCGACCGGTTTGTGGGCACGATTGAGAGGGTTCATAATTGCATCAGTGTTAATAATTGAAGCAGTGTCATAATACCATCAGTGTATTCAATCAGGGTTCTAATTGAATCAGTGTTCATAATTGCATCAGGGTATTTATTCAGTTGATTTGACCAAGCTTGGCAATCTCNTTCAGTTGATTTGACCAAACTTGGCAATCTCGAAAAAGCCAACTTGATCCGCGGTGTTCCCAGAGTTGTGAAGTGATATGTATGTGCCCGGCGCCACAGCTCTGCGGTGAGATGATGACATGTAGGGTCATTCGGTCGACGGCCTAGAGGCTCTGGTAAACACTCCGTCATACACACGATGCTGAGGCTGTAGGCCACATCGCACGCCTTACTTAATTATGAATAATAAAGTGGTACTGGTTGTAAAGGTATTTATTACCCCATTATTGTACACACAACTATACACAAGACACGTGGCCTGAATGGGCCGGAACTATGAGCGACCACGTTGTCTTATAATGTGAAGCTCGAAATGCACTTTACGATTCCCGATAAATAATAACGTCGCTCTCCCCTCAGCATTATGCAAGTCAAATAATGAAACGGATGAAGATAATGATTCAAAATACTATGGATGTGAATAGATACGATTCGATTGATGATGTCATTGCTNATAGGTACGATTCGACTGATGATGTCATTGCTAGGGCTTCTGCTGAGCGAGAGAGCTTAACGTCCGGGTCCGTTGAAGTGCTGACGAATACTGGGGGGAAACGTGCACCGGCTTTCGCAACCTGAGCGCAGTCAACGCCACGCGGTGAAATTATGAAACACAATGTACACTGAAAGATGATCATGGGATGGAAAATGATATTAACTAAATTAACATAAGAAAACATAATTACCCTTACACAAATATATAATAAAAATGATTACATTATTCCTAAATGTTTGTATTGCACCAGCCACAGTGCTGCCAAATGTAGAATGTCACATGTCTCTGGCTGTGGCTGGGCAGACTGTCTCTGATGACAAAACAAATTATTAATTAACTATACACTGGTGCTATTAACAAATACACTGATGAAATACACTGAATAAATAAATTAGAACATTATTGGACTTGTACTCGTTCCCACAAGCCTGTCGGTCTGGTGCGTCTTGTGTGGACCTACTGCAGCAGTCACAGTGGGCAAAAAGGACTCGTGAACATGCGGTTCACGTCGTAGTATTATTAATTGTATCAGTGTATATAAGTAATATCATAATTGTCATCATGAAAGACAGTCGACACAGCCACAGCCAGGNTTAATTGTATCAGTGTATATAAGTAATATCATAATTGTCATCATGAAAGACAGTCGACACAGCCACAGCCAGGGAGATTTGACATTGTACACTTGGCAATGCTGTGGCTGGTACAATGGAAATGTTTAGGATTAATATAATAATTTTATTGTNATTTGACATTGTACACTTGGCAATGCTGTGGCTGGTACAATGGAAATGTTTAGGATTAATATAATAATTTTATTGTGTTTTTGTATAAGGAAAAATTATGTTGTCTTAGGTTAATTTAATTCATGTCACTTCCATCTCATAATAATTTTTTTTANTTGTATAAGGAAAAATTATGTTGTCTTAGGTTAATTTAATTCATGTCACTTCCATCTCATAATAATTTTTTTTAGCGTGTATTGTGCTTCATCGTTTCGCCGCTTGGCATCGGCTGCGCTCAGGTAGCGGAAGCCGGCCCAGGCTGCCGCCCAGTTCTCTACATAACTTGAACGCATCAAGACGCATAAGTCTCTCGCACTGCAAAGGCCCTCGGTGCCGACATCTTAAGATGAACTCATATTCACTGCAATAGACTTCACTTCATGAACCGGATCATTTATTTTATTTGTTATAGCGCCGAGGGGAGAGCAATGTTACCCTCATCGGAGAGTTTTAATGCAATCGCATTTCACATTATAAAGCAACGTTTTCGCCATTTCCGGGCCGTTAAGGCCACGTTTTGTACTAAAGTTGTGTGTGTTCATTAAGGAGTCGCAAGGAATAAATAACTCCACAAGCATCGTAAGTGTTTCATTTGTAATTTAGTTAAGGTGTGCAAGGCGGCCTACAGCCTTGACATCGTANCGTGTGAGGCGGCCTACAGCCTTGACATCGTATGTGACGGAGTGTTAACCAGAGACCCCTAGGCTATCGACCGAAACGAACCTCATTTCATCAGCTCATCGCAGGGCTGTGGCGCCGGGCACATATTTCCTACATCACCAGCTCTGGTAACACCACACTTCAAGTTGGCTTTCCCAACTAGGGACGAGTATTTCCCCGAGTCATTGCTTGACAACGCCAATTATTTTATGTTATTTAAAATATTTGTTTTTTTTTAAGTAAGTACAATTTTAAAGAGGGAAGCATCTACAATGGGGATGTTTTGATGCAACTTCTAGGATAAGGATGGTGGGATAAGTACATATTTATGGTTACACTTTAATCAGTAGAGAATAGAATATTAGTTAAAGTTACATAGAGAATACATAGCAAATAATACAATACAGTGCTTACATCCTAGGTTGCAAGTGGTTACAAATATACATATGTACATTCATTTTCTTAGGAGGTGGTGATGTCGGGTTCGGGCTCCATCATCATCTTTTTTAATTTGTCCGAGACAGTGAATTTGGAATAAAGTTTGAGAGATGGAAGTTGTAGCTATTATCACACGTTGAACATTAAAGCTATTCTATTCGGGTTGAAAATATGTGATGTGGAATAACATTAAAATTGCTTAAAAACTATTTACGCGTGTCCCATTTTCACTCAAAATCGCTGTACATGAAATACGTTACTTTAAAAATTATTCAGAGCTCGCGTATATATTGCACACAAACACAATTTTTTCTGGTTGGTAATACTTTAGAAAAGATCCCATATATGGCACGCACAACAAGTCAGATCGAGAACTGAACCGCTTGCNAATTTATTATATATTGCACACAAACACCATTTTTTTCTGGTGGGTAATACTTTAGAAAAGATCCCATATATGGCAAGCACAACATATCAGAGCGAGAACTGAACCGCTTGCTTTGCTCAATAGATCACGATTTATATTGACTGTTGTTCTATTACTGGGTCGGAACGACACGAATTTGAAATACATTTCGTCAAATTATAAGAAAAAATAATTTAACAGTATTATGCAATATTACTGTATGCTTTTGGAATTTACATCAAGCACTTAAGGAAAGTCGTGATGGAGAGGCAAAAAGGTTTTGAAATTGTGTTTCATTTGAATACGGATCGTTTTAATGTGCCTTTCATTTTGAACACCTATACATTTATACTCTAGTATGAAGTTTAGTTTCTAATACTAAAAACCGCTGTTTTATGACCACTTAAAATAAAATGTATTAATTAATCTAGGAACTCTTTCTTATCGCGTATTTTCTGCTTGTATAATGTGCGTTGGTACTGAACTCAGAATAGCCAACATAATATTAACTTTTGTTCGTTCGTGCATCAGGTGTTACGGTGTTTTGCAAATGGCACTTTGTTTGTTTCATATATATATAGTTGCCGCTCACTGATTGACTGTCAGTATCTGGCCAACTTATATGAAACAGAGAATACGTCTTTCTACATTGGAAAATCCAGCTGGTAAAATTAGTTTCTCATAAGTGAACATCTCTTAAAATATTGTTCATATTTTACAAAGAGATAGCATAAGACTAAAATAAATTAAGTTGATNCACATATTTCCTACATCACCAGCTCTGGTAACACCACACTTCAAGTTGGCTTTCCCAACTAGGGACGAGTATTTCTCCGAGTCATTGCTTGACCACGTCAATTATCTTATGTTATTTAAAATATTTGTTTTTTTAAAAGTAAGAAATTTTTTNCCGAGTCATTGCTTGACCACGTCAATTATCTTATGTTATTTAAAATATTTGTTTTTTTAAAAGTAAGAAATTTTTTAAAGAGGGAAGCATCTACAATGGGGATGTATTGATGCAACTTCTAGGATAGGGAGGGTGGGATCAGTACATATTTATGGTTACACTTTAATCAGTAGAGAATAGAATATTAGTTAAAGTTACATAGATAATACATAGCGAATAATACAATACAGTGCTTACATCCTAGGTTGCAAGTGGTTACAAATATACATATGTACATTCATTTTCTTAGGAGGTGGTGATGTCGGGTTCGGGCTCCATCATCATCTTTTTTAATTTGTCCGAGACAGTGAATGTGGAATAACGTTTGAGAGATGGAAGTTGTAGCTATTATCACACATTGGACATTAAAGCTATTCTATTCGAGTTGAANTGGAATAACGTTTGAGAGATGGAAGTTGTAGCTATTATCACACATTGGACATTAAAGCTATTCTATTCGAGTTGAAAATATGTGATGTGGAATAACATTAGAATTGCTTAAAAACTATTTACGCGTGTCCCATTTTCACTCAAAATCGCTGTACATGAAATACGTTACTTTAAAAATTATTCAGAGCTCGCGAAAAATTAAACTATTGGCATTTGTTCGTAAATTTATTATATATTGCACACAAACACAATTTTGTCTGGTTGGTAATACTTTAGAAAAGATCCCATATATGGCACGCACAACAAGTCAGATCGAGAACTGAACCGCTTGCNTCTGGTTGGTAATACTTTAGAAAAGATCCCATATATGGCACGCACAACAAGTCAGATCGAGAACTGAACCGCTTGCTTTGCTCAATAGATCACGTTTTATATAGACTGTTGTTTTATTACTTGGGCGGAACGACACGAATTTGAAATACATTTCGTCAAATTATTAGAAAAAATAATTTAACAGTATTATGCAATATTACTGTATGCTTTTGGAATTTATATCAAGCACTTAAGGAAAATCGTGATGGAGAGGCAAAAAGGTTTTGAAATTGCGTTTCATTTGAATACGGATCGTTTTAATGTGCCTTTCATTTTGAATACATATACATTTCTACTCTGGTATGAAGTTTAGTTTCTAATACTAAAAACCGCTGTTTTATGACCACTTAAAATAAAATGTATTAATTAATCTAGGAACTCTTTCTTATCGCGTATTTTCTGCTTGTATAAAGTGCATCGGCAGTGAACTCAGAATAGCCAACATAATATTAACTTTTGTTCGTTCGTACATCAGGTGTTACGGGGTTTTGAAACTGGCACTTTGTTTGTTTCATATATATCAAGTTGCCACTCACTGACTGACTGTCAGTATCTGGCCAACTTATATGAAACAGAGAATACCTGTTTCTACACTGGAAAATCCAGCTGGTAAAATTAGTTTCACATAAGTGAACGTCTCTTAAAATATTGTTCATATTTTGCAAAGAGATAGCATAAGACTAAAATAAATTAAGTTTNCACATAAGTGAACGTCTCTTAAAATATTGTTCATATTTTGCAAAGAGATAGCATAAGACTAAAATAAATTAAGTTTATAAATAAATTAAAATTTTATTTAGTTAATTTTGCTGAACTGTATTAGGTTACATTGTTGTCACAATCACAGTTATTTTGTCTTTCAAGTTATCGAATACTTCAATTATCGACAAATATTATTGTATTGAAAATATTTTATATTTTGTCTCATTTTTTGGCCATCAAGCAGAATAATTCTAGCATAATAAAATAATTAATGTAAATTTTAGAATTATAGTGGTATATGAATTATTGATAGTGTAAATATAGTTACTTATAAATTTTGTACCAATTTAATGCATGGTATAACACAGCAAATAGTGTTTGTTTGTAGTCAATGAGTTGTTGTCATGTACTGGTATCATATGAGTTGTAAGTCCATATAATTTTACTCATTGCCGTTATGTTGAATTTGGATAAAAATTATGCTTCATTTCTTTATCTCATACAACTCATTGAACATTGTACAAAATAAGCTCTCTATTTAGTAAGTAACTTGAATCAGTCATATTGGATTAAAGTAATACTTGATTCTGCGAATAATAGAGAATAATACAGACATGAACAGAGTTTGATATTAACTTGATAAATAAATTCGGACCATGGTCATATTCAAAAACTAACAACAATTAATTTTATTCGCATAGTGCACGTAATTAATTACATGCTTCTGTTTGCTCACGACCATGGCCCAGATCCTCGTTCACTGGCGCTTTTGTGTGGGAACTGGGTGGAGGATCTAGAGGCACTTGAAGCATTGGAGCCATAGTTGCATTCCTCCTGCTAGACACTTGTGTGTACCCACTTCCGACAGCCAGCTGTTGAGCAGTCACGCATCTCTGAGCTCGAGCCAGTCGACTGCGTGTCGCGTGGCCTGCTGGGTTTTCAACTCTGCCACTACCAATCTAGTCATTCTGTCTCAACATTAATATTTTGAAACCTTTCCTTTACACTCCCGAGCATAACTTGGCCCTTCCATTGAATCGGAATCCCGTAATTAATTATTTTCGCCCACAGGCTTTTGCCTTCAATGTAACCATGTGTAACTTTATGCTGGTTCAGGCAAGGTCTTGTGCAAGTGTTTACTTTATACCACTGTGTTATATAATGTACTGGTTAATTTACTTTTCAGTTCACGCAGCCCCCTGCGCAGATATATGTAATTTTACATTGCACTAAACTCTGAATGGCTCTGGATTTAACATGCTTGTAGTCACACTTATTTGCTACCTAAGTCAACCTCCCTGTACATACATTTGACGTGCTCAGTAGCCAACAACGGAGCTAAATAGTTCTGTATATGTTGATGCAAGCCACATACCTACACAGTAACCTCAGATTGTCTATGCTCACCATGTGGCAATGTGCAAAATCATGGCCTGACGCACTGGGAACACCACAACTAGGTTACCACTTCCATATGCTGCCTCACCAGCTAACCTCGTTAACACATTAATGAAAATTTACGTGAATCACTCAGCACAACCACACTTCACTTGGAATGCATGCACAGGACATAAGAGGTGTCTCCAGCCCACAGGAAATGCTGGATTGCACTTGTGGCCTTCATTTTCCCAGTGGTTCCATAGCTGGTGATGAATTTTGGTTCAGGTTACTGGCCTGAACAGTCACACACCCAAAAGTTACCTCTTGGGGACATAGAGGCGNGGTGATGAATTTTGGTTCAGGTTACTGGCCTGAACAGTCACACACCCAAAAGTTACCTCTTGGGGACATAGAGGCGGGATGTATACTTGACCCAGGTGATAATTACTGGCCAGTGGGGTGCATTACTACACATTGATCCCCAGCAGAAGGCATGTTGCAGCTCAGTAATGGCAGGACGAACAGACACAAGCAGGGGAACATGGTTCTCGACAACTTAAATAAATTGACTATGTATAAGCGAGCAACAACATTGTAATGAATGTAACNCAGGGGAACATGGTTCTCGACAACTTAAATAAATTGACTATGTATAAGCGAGCAACAACATTGTAATGAATGTAACTTGCCAAGCTATGTAATTTGGCAAGTGGCCCAATGTTAAAACTATCTGAACAGCCCCGAAGAAGTTTCATTAGCCTACTTTCCAAATGATAGGCTAATATCACCTTCGCATGAGCATGTTGTAATGACGCAGTATTCTTAATTTTTGGGACTCGTGTTTCNAATGATAGGCTAATATCACCTTCGCATGAGCATGTTGTAATGACGCAGTATTCTTAATTTTTGGGACTCGTGTTTCATTTTCTTTAGCTTTGCTAAGCTTCGTAATATTTTTATCGGGTTTGATATTAAAGCCATGGTGGTTCGTTTTATCGTGATAGTTTGTGTATCGGGCATACGTTTGCCGTTTCGTTTCTAAAGTTGGAGTTTTGTTTAGCGTCAACATTAGATTAGCTTTTTTCAGACTGCGTCGACAGTTTTAGTTGCTACGGCGCAGTTTCGATAGCGTGTGGAGAGCGTGTGTGGCAGCCCACTCCGGGCTCTTATCTGGTGATAGGGGGTGATAGGCAGCACAAGTACATGTGTGCCTGTCGCCTTCCGTGAGTTTGAAGTGAGTCGTCTCAAGTCAGTTGACACCGAACAGTCGTTGAAGGCAGTTGTCAACCAGTGCTCGCCTAGGCCGCGTCGGGCTTAGCGCTAACCCCCACACCGGCCAACTAGAACTTACGAGATTATTTCTACGCCGTTNCGCCTAGGCCGCGTCGGGCTTAGCGCTAACCCCCACACCGGCCAACTAGAACTTACGAGATTATTTCTACGCCGTTGTGGGAGGTCGCTGCATTTAAGTTTCTTCAGGAAAGTTGTTAAGAATTGAAATAACTTGTAAACGACTGTAGCACTGTTCTACACGTGTATATTTATCTGTGAACGGTTCGTACTCTGCATACCGGAACTTCGTATGTAAACTGTGTCACTTGAACTGAAAAAATAAAAGTATGGAAAAAATCAAAACCGGAACTTGACTTTATTTCATATTTAATTGGCGTCCATTTTACAGAGTCTCATGTTGAGGTAGTCGAGTGATAGTCGGCAACTTAAAGCCGGCTGTAACTGTAGCGTGCAACGTTACAATGTATTGACGTGGACCANTAGTCGAGTGATAGTCGGCAACTTAAAGCCGGCTGTAACTGTAGCGTGCAACGTTACAATGTATTGACGTGGACCACTCCTGCATGGTCTGGCACAGCCACTGTCATCACTTCATCGGCCCACAATCGCTGCACCAGTGCGGCTCGCGAACACGAACGTCGTGTGTCCCGATGCGTGTCCGCATCGTTCACTTGGGAACAGACATGACCAGATACCGAGTGATCCAACCGAGTGCCTGTGGTGTCCCTAGAGAGATCTGTGTAATTAGAATAGGAATCAAGTGTTAGAACGCATAGTAAATAGCATTAGAATTTATCGCCCACGGGTAAACGTTAGTGAAATTCGCCCTTAGGGGATTGCGAAGTAATCGCAGAATAAATTCACGCCACGTCCATATTTAATGAGGTGTTGAGTAGCAAGTCTAGGGTATTTGAAGTGTTCTATAAAACTTTCCGAGTGGAATTGTGTGTCTGATCTGTTCGATAATTGTTCTATGCNCTAGGGTATTTGAAGTGTTCTATAAAACTTTCCGAGTGGAATTGTGTGTCTGATCTGTTCGATAATTGTTCTATGCTGGGTTTGTAATAAAACCCATTGCCATTTCTTTGTCATCTCATTTTTATTAACAATGCAATGCAACAAAACCTTAACAACANTTGTAATAAAACCCATTGCCATTTCTTTGTCATCTCATTTTTATTAACAATGCAATGCAACAAAACCTTAACAACAACTATCTTCTCTCCAAGAACAAAAAACAACACTAAAGTAAACCGGTTTGCCAACATCACAATACAAAACTTTCAACAGTTAGCACCCTTCCTCAAACCTGTTTAAATTACTAAACCAAAAATTAATAAATTCTTAATACTTTTAAAAGGCTAACAGACAAATATTTATTAACAGGGTTCCTAAAATATCTGCAGGATTTCCTAATGAATCAACATATCGTAACACAACAGTACCATCTTGCATTTTATCTTTAATGTAATGATGATGAACATCAATATGCTTAGTAAGCTTTGAGTTTTCTGCATTCTTAGCAATATTAATAAAACTAGTATTATCTTCATAAATAAAAACGTTTGGGTCTGTTATGTTAAATTCAGAAAGCAAATACTTTAGCCAAACCCCTTCCGTTACTGCATGACTTAAGACCACATATTCAGCCTCTGCTGTAGAGCGACTAACACTACCTTGATTTTCAGTAGACCNCAATATGCTTAGTAAGCTTTGAGTTTTCTGCATTCTTAGCAATATTAATAAAACTAGTATTATCTTCATAAATAAAAACGTTTGGGTCTGTTATGTTAAATTCAGAAAGCAAATACTTTAGCCAAACCCCTTCTGTTACTGCATGACTTAAGACCACATATTCAGCCTCTGCTGTAGAGCGACTAACACTACCTTGATTTTCAGTAGACCNGTTACTGCATGACTTAAGACCACATATTCAGCCTCTGCTGTAGAGCGACTAACACTACCTTGATTTTCAGTAGACCAACAAATTACTTTATAAAAAACTTTAAAAATAAAACCATTAATTGATTTACGATCAATTACTTCTCACGGAAAATCTGAATCAGCATATCCACAAAGAGGCTCAGACTCCTCCTTACATATATAGTGCAAACCATACTCTACAGNGCATATCCACAAAGAGGCTCAGACTCCTCCTTACATATATAGTGCAAACCATACTCTACAGTACCACTTAAATAACGTAACTCTCTCTTCAGTCCCATCCCGACTTTCTCAGTTGGCTTCTCCTGATATTGACTCAACAGATTTACAGCAAACATAATATCTGGGTGCACACCTCATGCCAAATGTAATAGACTACCTATTAGTTCTTGTACAGGCCACTTTTCCTCACCTGTGTACTCACCATCAATATTAAAATTCACTTCCATCGGAGTACCAACCTGATTTCACTCTTCCATATGAAACTTTCTTAAAACCATTCTTGTATNCATCGGAGTACCAACCTGATTTCACTCTTCCATATGAAACTTTCTTAAAACCATTCTTGTATACTGCTCCTGATTGAGCTTCATCTCTCCTTTTTGATGATCCCACTGAATCTTGAAACCTAAAAACTTCATGGGCGTACCTAATCTCTCCATTTTCAACTCTTCTGATATCACAAAAATTTAGTAATAACATCCTTCCTTGAAGAGGCGATCAATAAATCATCAACGTACAACACTACATATGTATATACTCCTTTCGCTTTCCTTGTATAAAGACAACTATCATGGTATGACTTCTTCAACTTCATCTTCACCATCAAAGACTCAAACACTTTATTCCAAGCCTTAGGTACTTTCTCCAGACAATACAACTATTTTTTCAAGCTATGTACTTGTCTCTTCCTACACTTAACACCCTTTGGTGGCTCCATGTATACAGCACATCCAATTTACCATTCAAAAATGCAGACTTTACATCAAACTGTTCCAGATGATACTACCTCTGATCCTCAACAGACAAGAACATCCTAACAGTCGTCAAATCTAGCCACTGTAGCGTATGTTTCCTCTTGCAACTAACCTTGCCTTGTAAATCTGCTTCCATTCTCATACTTCATCGTAAACACCCACTTCGTGTAAACAGTCTCTGCATCTTCAGGTTTCCTGCACAACGACTGGACATCATTCTTTTTCATAGCATTCAGTTCTTCATTTATAGCTTGACTCCATTCACTAGCATGAGTTTCTGACAAAGCTTCTTCATATGTCTGAGGGACCTCAAAATCTACATGACAAGCATACACCTCATAATCATAAAATCTTACAGGTGGTCTTCTATTTCTCTGACTTCTTCTCACACCATCCTTATTCTCTGGAATTTCTTCTTCTACCCCCTCATTATTACTAGCTCTTCTTTCAACTTCTTTATCTTCCTCTTCGTCTTCAGATACCATTACATTTGTTGTCTTCGTTTCACTTGAAACATTACTATCAACACTTACCATCTCATTGAACACAACATTTCTGGCCATATAAATTCTCCTTCGTTTCTCTGACCAAATCTTATACCCTGTGTTCGTATATCCTATCATAATTCCACACTACGACTTATCAGACCACTTTATTCTGCGTAAGGTCTCTGAAATCTTTACATACGCTTCACAACCAAAAACTTGTAAATTTCTAACATCTGGTACTTTACCATAAAACAACTCATATGTTGTTTTGTCCTTATTTGCATAAGTTGGGCTCCTATTTCTCAAATAATTCGCACAATACACTGTCTCACTGCATAACTCATATTTCACTTTACTCTCTTTCAACATAGAACCTGTATTCATCAAAGTCTCATTATATCTCTCTATCACACCATTATGTTGTGGGGTGTACGTCTCGATGTACTGAATCTTATTACCAGACTCTTGACAAAAAATTTTCATCTCTTTACTTGTATATTCTATACCATTATCACATCGTAACATCTTTATGTGACTACCAGTTAAATTCTCAATGTGTGCCTTATACTCTTTGAACACCTCAAATACATCACTTTTCCTTTCAATGACATACAGTACTTAAACGAGAAAAATAATCTATAAAAGTCACCACATAGTTTCCTCCATTCCATCCCCTAGGACTATTCACTACTGCCACATCAGAATGCACTATTTATAACACACTCCTGCTCCCCAATCGTTTTTCATTAAACGGAACATTACAGTTAATATCAGTGCAATGAAAACTATCAACAACGTTACCATTTTTTATTTTCTTTAAAGTACCATAGTTAAGATGGCCGAACCTTTAATGCCACGTGTTCATGCTTACTTTACTAGAACATAAAATCGTAATTATTTTGCAACAGTACATAATGCTTCATACATTCCATTTGAATCCAGAACACCCACATAAAATGGATAACCCTTCCCATGAACAAATACGACTTCGTTTCCACAAAATCTAACATCTGTACCAGCTTTAGCAAATTTTCTAACAGGCTGGAAGACAACTGGTGCCACCAGCACCAACCAAGCCTCCCTGCCTACCACAGGTAGCACTAATGGTGTCTGCTGGTTGTAGACGTCCTTATCATAGGCGCCACAATGCCTGGCGATGCCATCATGTGTATTATGCCCTGATGGGGTGGTGCTGCATTGAATCTTGCATGCTGGTAGGTTGAGATCTGAAGCACGGTGCTGTCCTGGTGTCGCCCACGTGGTTAGATCGAAGTTGGACAGTCAGCTGACTCAAGCAGTGTTGGTCGAAGGGTATGTATTTCCCAATCACCAACAAGATACTGATGTTGATGGCCACTCTCCAGTATTCTTATTGTCAGCACGGTGCTCGTACAGGGCTACAGTTGTTATGATGGCGCAATGAACAATCGCAAGGGCATGTGAGATTGGACTCATGTCACTACATGCACTTTAATACTGATAATAAGTGTCTATTGGATTTTTAATATGACATTATATGAAAACAAACAATGTGGCCACTGTTTCATAAGGCCATTACTTGAAACTCATTGATGATGCTGCATTCATTTGTGCATGAACAATGAAACTAATATTTTATGATCATGGTTGCAAAGACACTGGGGATGGTACCTATCACTCCCACAGTATTCTGTGGAATGGAAAATATTTTTGATTTCAGCAGTAGATTGTGACCATCAGATAGAGGCGGGCGGGCAATAATATAGTGTTGTATTAGTGACACACAAAAATTTTTTCACACAGATGGTCATGTGGTCGAACACAGTGATGCATGTACGATAAGTTTTGAATTGCGGTGAAGGTGAAATGAGGTGGAGATGGAACAGCGGTGGAATGCAAGGGCAGGGGAAATTAAAGTGCCCTGAGAAAACCCGCTGGCCAACAGCAATGTTCACCATGATTCCCACATGCAAAAATCCAGATGATCCTGCTGGGGTCCCTAGTTATTTCATGAAAAGTGGACAAACAAGGGCGTGTGAGAAACGTGTGGCAGGAATACTCTGTGGTGCCTTATATAAACCTAACCACCTGTTGTCACTAAGGAATACAGGCTAATTAAGGGACAATATTTTAAGTACCAGTGCTGTGTAGGTCATTGGGTGACTGACTTCACGATCGGGCAAGGTTTTAGTGTGTCGGTCAGACACACAGGCAATATGACTGGGGTGACTATTGGCTGCTAACCGGACCCCGGCCGATATATAAGCTGGGGCGCGTGGCATGGCGCAAAGTCTGATGTGGGTTTAACTGTCCTTCGTACTACTGGTTTGCACACAGCCACTGACTCGGCTGCTGTTGCTGCTGGTGCCAGCTGGTACTTGTGCCCTGCCTATGGGCGAAGGTGGTGCTGCATCTGGCGGTGCTAGTGGGGCCCATGGATGGCTGCTGGTCCTGCTGGGTCGGAACCAAGGATTGTCGTTCCGTAGTGATACTGGAAGTTCTTGACGGAACCTCTCGACTGTGGGATGTGGCTCACTGGTGGTCTTGTGGGGAGGCAGAAAGAGGGTGTTGGAGGTGAGGCCTCTTCAGTTGGCGGGCGGCTTGAGCTCGTTTCTAGGGGGTTAAAATGCAGAGGGCAGTTGGCACTGGGTTGCAGTTCACACTAGGCTTGGAGGCACTAGCTGCCCTCTTTGCTCTCCACTTATCACCACCCCTATGGGTGTAAGGCATAGAGGTAGGAACTAACGTCTGCCACGATAAGAAAGAGCAGGTAATNATCACCACCCCTATGGGTGTAAGGCATAGAGGTAGGAACTAACGTCTGCCACGATAAGAAAGAGCAGGTAATAAAGATTCCTAGCTAGGTATAAAGCCAGCCGAGGCCAAGCAGATCAGAAACGGACATGTTTACACCAACCGGCGAAGTTTAACATGGTGGTTGGAGCGGTGGGTTATCCTGGATGTCTTGACAGCGACGTGGATGTGGTCCAAAAGGAGGTCAGATCTTCAGAACCAGCCTTATCACTCCGACTGGAGAAAATAACACAACAATGGATGGAGTGAATTGGCTGGGCTGGCTGACTAGCCGTCTCATGGATTGGGTTTCTAATGGTTTTGGCTCACCATACGTGTGCACCAGGTACCTTGCCGTACCTGATCCACAGTATGGGTGGCCATATAAAGTGTGTGTTTGAGACGTTCGTGGGCCTGGTTAAGGGAGCCATTAGTCCTACTGTAGGTTCAGCAAAGTGGATTTCAAATAATGCGGTCTCCTGCCATTCCTTGGTGCGCCGGTGTCTACTAGGAATCAAAGTCACAGCCACCCTAGAAAGAAATACTCAGAGGTTAGATAAGATCATGTTTATTCCCGAGAGGAATAGACATAGTGGCCTGTATTAACTCCTAACTAAAATGAACTGAAATGGAAGTAAACTATGGGAATACCAGGTGAAGAGGACCTGGGTCTAAACTAGAAAAGAGCAGATGAGGCTAGACAGCTATAATACTAAGTGACCCTAACTCCAATGCTGTTGTCCAGGAGGGACTGGGGTGTCACTACCAGAGGGGTAGAGTGTTAAGGGGATGAAATCTTCTTCGGGGGTTGAAAGTTGAAGATCTCCTGATNGGTGTCACTACCAGAGGGGTAGAGTGTTAAGGGGATGAAATCTTCTTCGGGGGTTGAAAGTTGAAGATCTCCTGATGAGTGGTGGTCCTTCCTGAGGAAGGCAATTGTAGCAGATAGCTCCAGCACTACGAGGTGGTGGAACGAGCTGCTGAGAATCAACTGATGTTTCTGGGTCGTGTGCTTGCCTATATGCCGGCTGCAGGCCCTTTAGACGGTTGGGTATCTTTCTGCTGGAGCTCCTCCCTTAACAACGAGGGCCGCTATCTCTCGGGAGAGACTGGAAGCAGGNCGGTTGGGTATCTTTCTGCTGGAGCTCCTCCCTTAACAACGAGGGCCGCTATCTCTCGGGAGAGACTGGAAGCAGGCATCTGACATTCAGGTGAAACTATCTTGGCTGTCATGTCCATGGGTGCCACTTGCCTAGGGTGATGTAATGACGCATGAAGATGAGGCGAAGTAGTGTTTATATATATATATATATATAGACACACACACCCACATATATATACACACANTATATATAGACACACACACCCACATATATATACACACATGCATACACATATATATATATAATGCCAGTATACATCACATGTCAGGCATTATTTTAAATTATGTTCATTTCACATGNGAAGTAGTGTTTATATATATATAGACACACACACCCACATATATATACACACACGCATACACATATATATATATATAATGCCAGTATACATCACATGTCAGGCATTATTTTAAATTATGTTCATTTCACATGTCCATGACNATATATATATATAATGCCAGTATACATCACATGTCAGGCATTATTTTAAATTATGTTCATTTCACATGTCCATGACTCAAGAGTAACACTCCATGTCATAGCTCGACCAGTGGGTGAGCATGTCCCTAGCTGCATGTGTTTTTGTAGATATCAATTAAGGTTGTTTAAGAAAGAGTTGACTGAGTCTAAAGCCAGCAGTGTAATAGGCCAGTGTGAATGAGAAGTGTAACAGTTATCAGCGAAAGTCCACGTTCAATGAACAGAACTGCCATAGTACATAGTAACATTTATACAAAAGATGTCTGCTTAGCTTGAGAGATTTATTAATTTCTGGTAAGGCTGTAGTTTTTAAGTCTATGCTTTTTTAAGTAAGTCACTCAGCTTTTGACAAGGCACCTACAGAGCAGTGTGCTAGAAAAATGGGGAGACGCTGTAAGCAGAGGTGTCACCGGCTATCAAGATGGCAGCATCTCTTGTCTACTACTGATAAATGAAAAACCTTTGCATGTGCTCTGTGACGACGAGTCATTTAAATAACACCAACAGAGAGTGGCTAGGCATCATGAGAAATGCATGGTCTGAAAGAAGAGGGTTTATAACATGGCGAATTTGGGTGGAATAGATGAGAAGACTTGGAGAAAATCCTGGGTTTGTGTGCCAGCAGGTATATTTACCTCGACCCTACAAAAGCGTTCTTGGAATCCCAAGAACAAGTCCATGAAAAGCACAACTCATAGATGTAGTAATCACAGGATAGTTACGTAAAATTGATGACAGGGGGCCAGCTACTAAAAAGTAAGAAGCGTGTGCTGCAAAATAAAGGCAGACAAAAATTATCACAGTTGTATTCACTCAAATAATAGACATATACATAATTATACAATTAATAAATAAGAATAAAAAACACTTCTGGGGCTTGTGACACAAAAATTCTGTTTAGATATGATGCCAAGATATTTCCAGAATTTGGTTTAGAAGTCAGCTGGCTACAGTTTTCAGTAG
Organism: Clitarchus hookeri; assembly: GCA_002778355.1. Classification (NCBI taxonomy): domain Eukaryota; kingdom Metazoa; phylum Arthropoda; class Insecta; order Phasmatodea; family Phasmatidae; genus Clitarchus; species Clitarchus hookeri. The sequence continues at coordinate 71,865 of NQII01008210.1, forward strand.
CTTGTTGGGAGGCTAATGTTCACTTCTCTGAATTGGATTTGATAAAGGACAAAACAAAATTCGTCATCGCGTGTCTTTATTAAAAGCAATCAAAAAGACTGTCTATCTTCTTCGCCCTTTTCTTAGTTCCTGCCCTTGTCTTATGCCATGGTTTGAATTGAAAGTGTACTTAATGGGGGACAACCTAAATTAATATTTTCATACTTGGCTGCATCNCTTATGCCATGGTTTGAATTGAAAGTGTACTTAATGGGGGACAACCTAAATTAATATTTTCATACTTGGCTGCATCGCAAATGAATGATTAAATAATGGGTGTAGTGTGTGGGAAGGTTTCTCCGTAGCATATTTCATTATATTATAACCAATTATGTGATATTTATGAGTGAAAATAAGGCACCAAGAGCAAGTGAAACATCCTGTAGCACAACNCAAGAGCAAGTGAAACATCCTGTAGCACAATGCTCTTGCTGCCTGGGCATATCTTCCTAAACATAAATGTTTGTAGTGGATTGACATAGGGCGGTGGGGGTCAGTGAGGTAGGACGACCAAGCCAGTAAGCAAGAAATACTGAACAAAAATCATACACTACTGATCACACCACTGTACACAGTGTTCAATCTTACTCATATGCTTGTTTGATCCTTTTCTCACATAGGCATGCATACCAGGGCAAAACATGCCACAAGCACCATGGGATCTTGCAGAAGTGGACCATTTGGCTAGGTGTGCTGTCAACACACATTCACTCACCAAACTTATGGGTTAAACCCATCTCATAGTAAGATTGGAGCAGTTATCAGTGAATTCT